>JAFFZH010014380.1:0-52856 GCA_018420115.1 Euura saliciscinereae
TCAACTTAATTAGACTCGATTCAACTTATTTCAACTTCATTCAACCCGATTCAACTGATTTAAACTTCAACTCAATTCAACCGGATTCTACTTGATTCAACCCAATTCAACTAAATTCAACTTGATTCAACTAAATTCATCTCAATTTAACTCAATTCAACTAAATTCAACTCAGTTTCAGTTAGAATTTATCGGAGTAAATTCAACTCAATTCAACTTAATTCAACTCACTTCGACTTGATTTTGATTCTTTCAATTCAATTCAACTTAATTCAACCTAATGCCACTCAAGTCAACCTAATTCAAACTTATTATTTCAGGTGATTTTCCGTTGATTCAGTTGATTCTATTTCAAGTCAGGTAATTTTCTGGTAATTCAGTTAATTCTCATTAATTCAGGTAATTCCAATTAATTCTGTTGAATGTTTATTAATTCAGGTAATTCTCATCAATTCAAGTGAATTATGAATTATTTCAGGGACTATTGACACGTCAATTCAACGAGTTATTTCCTCCTCGCGTCGAACTATGAAGATCAGCGGTTTCGATTACACTGATTAACAATTCAATTATAATCTCGATGATTTTCACTATGTTTATACCCACATGGATGTAAAGACTTTATTGTATTCCGCACCCACGTGGGAACTGGGATCCCGGTGGCTACCATATCACCGCTGTGTTGGCTTTCTTCGGTAACGGTTGTGTGTCGGAATCAGATAGAGAACTGAGAGAGGAAAGTAGACGATTTTTCATCGTTGCGTAATTTTCATTGGCATTATTGACCCGAGGATATACAGACGACGGACGTTGAAAAATGACAGAGAACCGCGTTTATCGAATAGCCAACCAAAGAACGTATGACCGATGCATAATAAATTGTTACCGGTGTGCGTGATCATATGAGCCTTGGCTGGACTTCAATATACCAGATGAGAGAATCATTACACCGTGTCTTAATTGCATAAAAGTTCGATTGGATTCGCACGTATATTCAGACAGAATATTCTACCGGTTTAACAGGTGGTGGACAACCGTCTTGTTCTAGGACAAATTTGATACGATAAAGAGGTCATACCTCGTACCCAGTTGCCTAGTTTGTTTATATCACAGTGTGCCCATAGCCGTGATACGTCATTCGCGTAATACATATCTAGCGGCGTTTTAGTAGTGCGTCGAAAAACCGGTTCTTTTTTACCGAGGGGTTAATCACTCTTCACAATTCCGGTGTACACCGGTGCGTCAAGTCTCTTGAAATCTTTGAATAGTATCCGTGAAGTACGTCAAATATCGAGTATCGTCAAGTCTTATTTGAGTCTATGTCATTTTATCAAGTCTTATGAAGTTCCACCGAATTCTACGAAATTATAGCAAGCCCAATGTAGCCCCATTAAGTTTTTCAAAGTCCCTCTAAATATTTTGACGTCTCATGAAATCCCATGAAGCCTTGTGAAATCTTTCGGAGTCCCTCGAAACTTTTAGAATTCTTAAAATCCTATGAAGCCATTACATTGAATTCGCGGAACCCTAAACGTTATCAAGTTCTATGAAATTCTGCGACAATTCTTTTGAAGACCCTTGAAATACTTTGAAGTCCTTGAAGTCTTCAAGGTTTTTTAAAATCCTATATTAGGAGGTCTCGTAATTTTCGATGAAATCTGGTGAAGTTTTTCCAAGTTCCTTGAAACCCTTGAATATAAGTTTTTGAAATATCTGAAGTCTCTGTGAAATCTGTCACATTCCACGGACTTTTTGATATCTTGAGGTCCACCACCACCGGTACTTTAGTCATAGATGAAATCCTAAAACAAGAAAATGCGTTGAATAATTTATCTACTGCGCGATGATAAATATCGCAAGTTCACACGGTCGCCGCAGTGGGTTGAGGAGCGGAAACTGTTAAGCTTGAATGGAATATACGACCCTAAACACGATGCCTGAGCGATGTTCGCTACGAGGCATGTTATACGACTCGGACTCAAGTCCACTCGGTGAATTATAGTTTTATGTTAATCCTCTACGAAAGGGCCGTAAAATAGCTGCGGGATAGAAAAATTTGTAAAAAAACTACGTAACGTTCCTTTTGACGTTCGAATGGTAGGGAGAAGATCGGCCTGAACCGCTTTATACACTGCATGCGGTTGTTCAGCGCCATGCACTACATTAACCCAGTACGTGTACATGGGATCGCGTGCTTTTGTTATAACGGACAAATACCCAAGATTCTTACATATTTCCACGGTGCACTGACTCCCGGCAAACGCAAACGCACCGCAAACTCTGCAACGTGACCGGCATCCCATAAAGTTTCCGGATTCAATCGTCTTCGCAGAATTCACGCTATCCACAGACTTCAAGCACTCAGAAAATTATTGTTTTCAAAAACCCGATTGAAACATATCCGTATTTCTGTCGCCGAATGATCATTTGAAACATTTTTTGGGGGCTAACCATTCACAGTCACACTGGGTGAAATCCACCCATCGTTCGATTTTACGCGTCAAAGTCCCCATTTTTTTTCTACAGAAAGCAGACCATCTCAGGAGTATCACGTCCAAATTTTAGTTGAACATATTAAAAATTAACAAAGTTATGATTTTTTCAAAGCAAAACCGTGTCTTTTGCGTTTTCACCTCTTCATGAATTTTTTTTTCCAAGTAGAAATTTTTTTCCAAACGTAAATTTTTCGTACATGATTTAGAAGGATCGAAGCATGTTATATAATTTTTTTGAATATTTCGGATTGATAGTTTGCTCACAATGTTCTTTTTTTAAACTCACTGGGTGGAATCCACCCAGTGTGACGGCCGTGAAATTGCCATGATTCTGTAGATTTATGGACCCTTCCTTGTCTCGAATCTGAGATGAGTCGTATTGTGCTCGATCAACATCAATGGAGCTCGCCCCATACAAAATACGATAGTCTGACTTTTTGACGTAGTGTGACTCGAACTTGTGTAGTTAAACGATCAATTCTTCTGATAGGACGTTTCGCATGACTTTCAAACTTCGGATAATCTATGTCTTCCGTCTCCGGACATTTTGAGGGCCGTTTTACCCTGGCTTTGGGTATTGCGCTGATGGAGAGTTGAGGATCGTTTCTGAACGACCAACTTTTTAAGATCCAGTGTCCATCGCGTTCGTGCATACCTGCGTGTTGCACGTCCGCGAAATACGTTATCCGCAACCTCGCCGAAGAGCGTTACACACATGCCTAGATTTCTTGGAGAGCTAAAAGCCTACTAACGTGGATAACGGATAACAGAAGCGCGTTGAACGTGTCTGGAATCGTATGAAATGAACAGGCGACCGACTAACTAGTTGATTCTTACCATTCTTTTTTATTTCTTTCTTTTTTCTCGATTGCTGAGACTACCTACTGCTTTCTTTACATTTTGTACCCAGTGAATGAATTCTAGTATCTCGTTGATCGCCAAGACTCACGGACTGGCCAACGGGCTACGGTTTATTATAATGTAAGAAATATGATTGCACAATTTTTAGTGTACATATATTATTTTTTATGTCATAAATTCGATTTTTTTTTCAAAATTATTGCATCACGATATCTAATTAACCGCTTATACCTCTGAATATAATACAGGTGTGTTTCCAAGTCTGTGAATTATTTATGTGTCTGATAGATAATTGGTGAATCGACGGTTATACAAGAAGTAGGTTTTTATTTTATTCATCGTCTCGTGTTTCGTTAATTAATTTTAGCAAATTTTTGACGGGTCAACGTACCATCGACAGATTATTTATAAACGTCTACATAGTTGCTCGTCATTAAATTCGACAAAAAAAAATCTGTCTTCTTCCTCCGAATTAAGTGATCAGTGATTATCGAGGTATAAAAAGAGGTGTATGGATTATCGAAATATCTAATCACTTCGCGTTGACAGTTGGATAGAAATAATGATGAACATATATCAGGAGCTAATAAGGTATATTTGAATTTTTCCATCATTCATAATCAAAAATGTGGGAGAGGGAACGCAATTAATACCGAGTTTAGAAAATTAAGTAATCAGAGGTCGAGGTAATACTCGATGTATAATCTTACATTACACAAGAACGCGCTCGATACGATGATTATCACCTCGAGGAAGGAGCACTCAACGGATGCAGTGCAGATTGCAGTGAAAGTGCACTGGAGTGTGCAAAACGAGCAACTATATAATATACGTAATATCGATCTTACAGATTGTTATCTGTAAGGATTGACCGAGCTAATCGGCTGTAAACGTGTCTCATACCCTATGGTGATAATTATCGTCGACTGATTATAATTATAACAAGCAGGTGTTTAATCGATTTGAGATTAGTTACAGTCATTAGATTCTTTACATTTCCGATAATTGAGATGTCTAGTCGCTGATACTTCTTTTTCTCTTTTTATTTCTGGTCGATTAATGAAGGCGATTGCCATCAAAACGTGTTTATCGATATCTTAATTATCAATTAATATTTAGAATGATTCTAAAATCAGTCACATTTGATCGTAATGATTGTTTCAGGAAAACTTGTCGTGGGTCTGGGATCTCCAGGATGCCAGGGTTGTTAAAGTTGCTAAGCCTGCTGATCTATACGGTAAGTTTTATAATCGGATCATACGATCGTAGCTCGTTCTATTAGCTATAGAGCCAATCAAACAATTAACGTAATTGCAAACTGCTGACTTACGACTGCAGTATACAGCCTGCAATTGTTTTCGTAATTCTGCTGATTGAATTTCCGTTGGTAATGATCCAGGAAAGTATCACTAACTTTGAGCATCTTCGTCGAAATCAGCGAAGCTATGTAACGGTTCGATAGATTTTGCACCGCGAATTCAACCACGGAGTATATATTTTAAATTTTATAGCGATGGTCGTTTGTTAACTCCTTTCATTCAATTCACCTAATTATAATAAAGAAGAAAAAGATGAGAAAAAGTAGGTATCGTAACAAATTTGACAGCGTTACCGCGTCTGGGCAGATAGAGAGAGACCTTTTTATTATAAAATGCGGTAATTATGGTAATTTAATCGCAATTTCGAGCCGCGACACACGCACATTCCGGCTTAAGAATTTCGAAAAGTACCGCAGACGTATAACGGGTGCTTACCACCACCGCCGACGGCTACCGTGGCACTTTTTACTCGATACTAGAACGCCGCAAAACGTGTAAGAAATACCTCGAGACGATCCCGCATGGCCGCATATCTTCTTCGTCCTCGCGATTACGGCATGCTGTTTAATTCGTACTGAACATTCGATTTTATCGTTATTTACACCTGGCCTCAAACATAATAACAATAAAATGTGGTCTGGTTTTATCTTCAACCTGTTAATTGCGGAACACATATGATTTCCTGTTGCAAATGAAAACACGACGGTAATCGAGCAACTGTACAATTAGTATATGCACATTTATAACCATGAACAGAGTATAATTAGAAAATTATGCATTCTAATATCACCACAAGTAAAAAATAATCGCGGTTGTAACCACGGTATTTGTTATACACCGCATACTGCAGATGGTCCTTTCTTGCGGATGAAGATCTAGCCGGTAATAACGTCGAACGCAAGTTAAACAGCTGCAAATGATAAATCATCATGACTAGCTCCTTTCCTGGGGTCTGGATCATCTTTTACGTTCGAAGTCTTCTTTCGATTTACATGTTCCATAGACGTTAATGGCGAAATATTGCAGTTTCATTTCAATCATATGGAGTTCGAACGGCAATAATGGCGATCTCGCACCTGTGGCTGTACAAAAGAGGTCGTTGACTGTGTTGGTCATATTAATTTATCGTAAGTTTTCACACGTAGGCAAAGTATTTGAACAAGGTACGCATCGTATTATACAGTCAATTCTCGCGAACGCGGTTGACCCAAATGTCGTAACTGGCATAACTGTCGTATTATACCTACAAGCTCACGAATTCATTTGTAGGTTAAATATCGTGCGATTTACTTGTCGCAGTATGAAATTATCAACTGTCATGTCCACGGAGTAAATCCCATGTGTAATTCTACGTACGTATGTACGTATGTACAACGGACGGCGTGAGAAGATCGTTGATCGTACGTTTTGCACTGGGTACATACGTACCGTACTTTACACTCGCTATTGTCTTACGCGTGCAATTTTTCGGAAACGCTATAACGTCTAACGGGGTATGTAACGTGTCGGGTATATACGGTCGGAGAAATAACCTGAACTACGATAATACGAGGGTATAACATTCTCGCGTACGTTTCTAATAGCGAAACGTATACGTAGAGGATGGATAAGTAGACACTATGCATAGGCACACATACCGGGAAATTTTAATAATCTTTACGCCTCCCCGTTAGGCGAAGATATTCACTCCCTTTACAGTTCACACCGCCTTTCCTATCGAGCGGCTTTCCTCAGCTAGCAAACATTAAGTTTAGATGACACCGTGAGTGTTCTATGAAACTGGCCACTCGCCATGTTGCGATATCATCAGGTGGCCAGATTCGAAAAAGTGATTCAACGAATTCTACACACTCCAGAAATCATTGATATCTTATGCAAAGTTCATTACACATCGAAAAATTGACTTTTTTAAAATCACTTGTCGTAAGGTTTCAGACACCCTGTTGATTCGATTATGTCTCTCGACGTCTCATTTTCTTCGGAGGGAAATCTTTCATCGTATGAATGAGGGAAACTGAGAAAAAAAAATCCTGCGATAAGTCATCGTCAGTTATCAAAATTTAGCGACAATCTAGTCACTCTTTTGCTGATAACTTGGTCAATAAAATTTCTTTTTCAATTTCCCTCGTTCACACGATGAAGGATTACTCTCCGAAGAAAATGAGACGTCGAGAGACGTAATCGGATGAACCGTGTGCCTGAAACCTTGCGACAACTGATTTTTGAAAAAGTCCACGTCTCGATGTGTAATGAACTTTGGATAAGATGTTACGCTGTTACTCTAATTGGTATTAATTTTGTTGGTTTCCATATCCAATTGGGTAAATGCATATGATTTAATTGTCTTATTTCATGTAACGATTCCAGGTGATTGGCGTGCAGAACGGCGAGTCTAGCAGCGACGTCTGGCCCCTGGAGCGGCCGGACGGTATGCCAGCTATTGAATCTCTCGAAGTAATGTGCGGGAAAGATCACATGGACGTACATCTATCCTTTTCGCATCCCTTCGAGGGTATCGTATCCTCAAAGGGTCAACACGCCGATCCCAGATGCGTCTACGTCCCGCCTTCCACCGGTCAGACCTTCTTCTCTTTCCGGATAGCTTACGCAAGGTAGGACTAGAAAGAAATTCAAGAAGACCAAAACACAACACGATCACATTAATTTGATTTCTTCCTTCTTCCCTTTTTTTGTCTTCTTCATTCAGGTGCGGTACGAAGCCGGACATGCATGGCCAGTTTTACGAGAACACGGTCGTTGTCCAGTACGACAAAGATCTTCTCGAGGTATGGGACGAGGCGAAACGACTCAGGTGTGAATGGTTTAATGACTACGAAAAAACTGCCTCGAAACCGCCAATGGTTATCGCTGACCTTGATGTCATACAACTTGATTTCCGAGGTGAGACAATTTAATCAAGCTTCTTTTCTCTCGGTTTTCGTCCACTTAATCTTAACCAACGAATTGGGTATAAGAAGAGGTTTTTTTCACTGTACCCACTACAGTATAGGAACTATTCCATGCGACCGATTCTCATTTCTGTAATATCTTCACCTCTCTTCTCTTTCATAAACGATTTTAACGCAATAAAGAATGCAAAACAACAAAAAACCTCATTATCAACATGTTATGACTATCGAATCACAATTACAGGTGACAACGTGGATTGCTGGATGGAAATTCAGCACGGTAAAGGTCCGTGGGCTCCTCCAGTTTCCGGAATAGTTCCGCTGGGTTCAACTCTGACGCTTGTAATCGCTATAAACGATTACAGAGGTAAGCTGGAAACCCTTAAACTCCACTATACTAATACTCCGTGTATATAAGCTCCTCCTATACCAAGACCTCAGTTATATAAAGTTCTGAGCTTCACTCATTCAAGTTACCTTGAAAGGCTCATCCGAAACCAGGATGGTAGGTATTCCATGGTGGCGAGTGAATGGAACAAGAACGGTGCCTCTCAATCTTTACATAAGTGAAGCAGCTCGGTTCCGACGACTTTATATACACGGGGTTTTACCTGTATTTTCTATCTTTCAACTCGTTATGACAAAATGCATTTGTTTCAGGCGAATTCGACATGCGAGTTAAATCGTGCGTTGCCTCAAACGGACGGGGACACAAGATCCAACTCAGCGATGAATTCGGATGCGTCTTGAGGCCAAAAATGATAAGCCGTTTTTTGAAGGCACGGGGATCGGATGATCGTGCTACTGTCATTACCTACGCGTTCTTTCACGCCTTTAAATTCCCCGACGCTCTCAGTGTTCACATAAAATGCAAGGTATCTAATTGTTTCGTCGTTTTTTTTCCTCCATTTGCGTTTGTGTGTGTATCTGTTTGCGTGCTTGCTCCCTCATCTGAATTAGTCTCACCGGTTTGAGTATTTATTGATGTTGCTTAATTCCACCAAAGATCATAAACTGAGCGCTAGTTGGATGATGGGTGGTTGAATTAGTGGTATAAATGAAATTTTTAGTCTGATGGTGGACTAACACCTGTCGCGCTCCAGGGTACAAGGTGAGGCTTCTAAATTCTAACGCGTACGTCATAAACATCACGGAGTTCGGACCAGAAGGCGGAAATGATTTCTGCCTCATGGGACTGCAGGTGTAATTTGAATCATAGCGGGATTTATACGTTCTTCGATTGACGCATATCTTTTTATCCTCCTTCCTTGCGTAAAACTTTGATATGCAGCAGAAAAACGATTTTTCGTTGGCAACTTCAGATGTAATTGTGCCGAAGAGTTTAATTCCTGTTTCTTTGGCTCGCTTACTCTCCTCTTGTGTTTTTATTTGTCTTACTTTCGTGAAGAATGATGTAAGTTAACTGATTTTTAACTGCATCCTTGCCGGAAGGATCAGAGCGGAGATTTCTTTTTCTCCTTTGCAATAATCACCTTGAACTGAACTGCAGAAGCACCTGCATTTCTTGGAAATTGTGTTCCAATTACGTGTGTGGTTCTTTGCGAACTGAGAAACTCAGAAAGAGGGAATTAAATTTCGGGTATCATTATACTTAGCCGGAATAAGGCGAGATTCAAATTATCTCCGTTGAGGCTGTGAGCATAGTAAAAAAAAAAAGAACAGTTGAATTCTCTGAAAACGTTCTATGTCTTCGAATCAAGCCACGTGTATTGACCATCCTTGTGTTATCTGATTGTCACGAAGGTAGAGATCTGCAGGCACGGTTGTCTCGACCATTGTCAACTTGATGGGCAAATCAGCCACCAATATGCTCAAAAGCGTAAGGACCACTTGCAAGGACCGTCGATTCTTTCATACACTTCTTCAGCCGCGACAACGACCACGACCACAACCGAAGAGGAGGATGAGGACGCTTCTCTGTACGAAGACATTATCGAAAATGTAGACCGGAACACACAGGGCGAGTCTCAGTCGGCCCTCACATCCAATATCGGTGAAAAGTCTTCCCCGAAGGCCGAAGCTCAGACCAGCCACCGCCTCCCAGCTCCGATAGTCGAACCTCAAGACGAAGACTCGGAGAGCCTGGGTCAGTCGTATCCATTTTTGGTGAGTATTCAAAACAAGCACTCGAATCCCGTGTGCTTCCGGTCGGGTCTTTGAAACCGAATTGTTCACAGGAGCCGCTCCGTCGTCTGCAGGATCAGGTGAGCGAGGAGAAGTTCCCGCACGGTCCTCGAACCCTGGAGAAAGACTCTTCGTCCGAATCGATGTCGCCAGTGTCCTCGCCGCTCTCAACCCGTCAGAAAAGATCCGTGGTGGTTTCCGACCGCAAGGCGCGGAGCGCCGACGTGGGGGTGAGCGGCCTCTACGAAGTAATCTCCGAGGCCGACCTGGCCTTCAGTCCGGACACCCATGCGGAAGCGGTGACCGTCTTCCAGGGTAGAATCAGGGAGGAGGTCGTGTACGGGATCTGCCTCCCTATTCCAGGCTTCAGCGCGCTCTTCGTTATAGTATCGCTTTCCGCCGTTATATCGGCGCTGGTAGCGGGCGCCATGTTGCATCGGCTCCAAATGCAGCGTGACCAGGTCGTCGCCGTAAGCCAAGACGGTACAGCCGCTGTCGCAGCTCACAGATGGCTCGCTTATCGATTACTCCGTGTCCGGGGCATCAGCCAAATGCAACCGGAATTGAACCTGAGCGAAACACAGAGTCAACCACAGTCCATCGCTACTACGGTTGAGCAAGGGTGATGACCTCACTCGTTTCGTGTCAACTATCGTTGACTCGGCAGGTATATGATGATGATGATGATGATGATGAAATTATAGTTATTATACGAGAGACAATAATATGCAATATACTGTACAAAGATTACCCTAAAATCGTAGTGGCTAGCATATGAAAATAATTCTGATTTAATTTTCATTATTTCGGAATGATATATGTACACATACATATGAATAATTATATGGTTAGTGTATAATTATTATTATCATTATTAATATTATTAATCTTATTATTATTATTGTTATATGTATTATTACTTTGTAAGTATGCGATAAGTATTCATTATCTTTCTTTAAATTAATTAGATACATTAGATACACATCCGATCCCCACAACATTTCGTTTCACCTTCTGATGTTTAATTGTTGTAAAATACAAAAAACACGAGTCTACATAGAATAGCCTGTTGTGTACTTCTTCTGGTTCTTTTCAAGCCTATCAGAGGCACAGTGCTTGAGGTAGCTGCTCTTTTAAAAATGAACGTTCTAGAGAGGAGGAACCACTTGTTTGGCAAAAATTTGTCACTTTATTTGCGAAATCTGAGGCTGTTGGAGCCCTTCCACCATTCAGTCTTCGACGTGGTCGGATGCACTCCGAAGTTCGAGTTGGCTATGAGGGATTTTGCGAAACTAGTCGATCTTCTCGATGACCACTGCAGTGCCGTATTCTGCTATCCTGGGATCGAGGATACCTTAAGCTCGTAGGAATACTGATATGTTTTCGTCAGAAGCTTCTCATGTGTTCTGTTGAGTTGACGCATCTTGTCGATGAACCTCCTCACCATTGAGCCACCTTTCAGCCTTTTGGATGGACGAGTAATCGTGACGAAACATCATCTTTGAGTAAAATACTCAGTGATTATTTTTCAATATCCATAGGCTCACAAATACGATTTCAACTCACTAATCGCAGCTGGGTTACCTTTATCCTCATTTGAACATCGGAGAAAAATGATAACGCAGTATCATTAGTGCGGTAAGAACAATGATAGTCCGTGTCGTTAAATCCAGAGCCAAGATCCGGAGTTTTTTCTTTCCATAACAGTGTACGATTGTTAATCGTTGGATATTCATTGCCTTCAACTTCAATAACAACAAAATCCTGATTCGTAACTAAAATAATAATGGCCGCGATGACATTATGATTAGCGTTGCCAGTACAACAATGTCGAATAATCACAGCGCCATGAAAATCCCCACCACTTATTGTTAAACTGCCCCACTTCAATAATGTGTTCTGTCAAGGAGAGTGTTGTGTTACGTTTATGTGATTAGGGTTGCCAGCTATCCTCAGTTTCCACGGCGCTATCTTACTTCCTACCGACTAGTTATTCGACGATCCTTTTACCCGGATACGGTAACACTCGGAGGTCGGTTTTCTAGAATACTGCCATGGTTAGAGTACCCCTTGGGTTTCTCCTCGGTGGTATAAAGATACAACACACGTACCGACAGCAAGACGTTTACGAAACGAAGATAGAACCATAGAGCGCACCTTGTTGTATATCTGAAGTTTTCTGCGAGTCCGTCTAATCTCTGTCCCTCCTGACAATGCCCAGGACCCTCCGCATATGTGCAAACAGTAAAAATGAAATCCTACTTCAAGAGTTTTTCCTCTTACAATATTTATGACCTCCTGTCCGTCTTATATCTATGAAACAATACTCTTAACTCTAATCTTTAAGCTATTTCGAATATTCCCTCCCTCGCTTGATCCGCTGAGATCAATATGGCGGCGCGCGATTTTAATCCACCTACCGGGAGATTACAGGATACAACACCGGACAATAAAATCATAAGCAACGACCTGATCGATGGACTATGGGTGCTTTCCAACAAAGGCCACACGCTGAGACACTGTGATACCATTGGTCCTTTCCCTTAGACCCGACCAATCATGTTGCTGTATTTCTAACTGCGCATGTTTTTTTTGCCTTGTTGGAAAGCTCCCTATATCCAGCAGAGTTACCAGTTAATGGGTGCCCAAAGACTATTTTAAACATCGGTACAACCAAAGCGTCGCTATCAACTTGTTAAAGACTAATTTACAACTATTATGATCGAAAAACTTTTATTCCTATATTTGCGATTGCATAGATTCTATTTCTACATTTACAATTGGAATGAATGAATGAATGTAGGATTATTATTTATAAGAAAAATTGTCGAAACAAAAAGTAAAAGATTTTTTTTATTATACATCGCTAGCTAATTTAAATTTTACAATTTTATATTTACAATTTTATATTTACCAAATTTACACACGATTAATCGAAAAACCTCACATCGTTATCGATCGCATTATTATTGCTGCTATTTTTATTCTATGTGATATCAGCGATACTGCGACATCTAGTGAACACCAGCTGTTCCTCGTATCTAAATGGGAACGGCGGTTCGACTCTGTGGTTAATAAAGTTATTGTGGTTGGATGAGTCTTGGCTTCCGGGTTGGAGCCGCGTTGATGAACGGTTCGTTGCCGAAGTTTCGTAAACATTGCAGTTTACTTCATCAGGGCAAGAGGTAACCTGATATTGGTTACCCCCAGACAGGGTGTCCCTATTTATCCGGAGCTGGAGTTATCGGAGCGTGACGTTCCAGTTGGGTGGAGTTGACCAATCAGGTGTTTTCAATTGATTGGCCAGTTCCAGTGTTCCAGTTGGGTGGAGTTGACTCCAGCTCCGGATAAATAGGGACACCCTGTCTGGAGGTAGCCAGTATCAGGTTACCTCTCGCCCTGATGAAGTAAACTGCAATGTTTACGAAACGTCGGCAACAAACCGTTCATCAACGCGGCTCCAACCCGGAAGCCAAGACTCATCCAGAATCTACCCGCGGAAGCCTCAAAGACGTTCTTGTGATTGTTAATTGTATTATTCTGCTGCGAAAATTCCATGTTCATGAAATTATTATCGTGAAGATATCTGTAACCAAAGTCTGAAGTAGCGTGAGGTAGAGTCTGGAGCTGAAGCCGAAGCGGTGTCGCCGATCTGTCCTGCAAGTCGTCTAAAAAGCGTCGTTGCCATACTGCTGGGGTTGTCCTTGTTGCAGGAAGAATTCTGGCATTTGTCACACGCAGTCTTCCAGCGACATTAACAATGGATTCACGTATTCGAAACCTTCAAACTCGCTTTGGTCGATCTTATCGATGACGCGCTCGTCGTCAGGCGTCAGGTGAACAGGCTCGTCTGTAAATTCTGGCGGAAAATTCGCCAGATCTCTGTCGGAGTCGAGCCGCGGCTTGTACGGCGGAGTTACTTGCCTCCGCTCCAGCATATCCCAATCGATGGCTTTGAAGAAAGCGTGTCCGGCGATATCGTGAAACCGCGACGTTCCGCATCCGAGTCTTTCCGCGGGTTCTTTGCTGAGGAATCCTTTGAGTACGGAAGCTGCTTTGACAGACAACGATCTTGGGATTCTGATGGTTTTTTGGAGAATCACTTGGAACAAATAGTCTTCGGTATTTTGATCCGGGTTTTCGGAAGCCCCGGCAACGTCGAACGGACTGCGTCCGGCCAGCATCTCGTACAGAAGAACACCGAGCGCCCACCAATCTACGGAGAAACCGTAGTCCTCGCCTCTCAAGATCTCCGGAGCTATGTAATTCGGCGTTCCACAGAAAGTCGCCGTCGTATCACCCTCCCGAACTCCCTCCTTACACATTCCGTAGTCCGTTAACTTGACGTGACCCTCGTGGTCCAGCAGCACGTTGTCTAGCTTCAAGTCTCGGTAGATTATCCCCTTTTCGTGCAAAAAGTTGAGCGCGAGGCTGATTTCGGCTGCGTAAAACCGCGCGTGTTCTTCCGGTAAACGTCGCTGCCTCTGCATGTGGAACATGAGGTCCCCTCCCCTGACGAATTCGATGACAAAGAAAAGCCTGGACGGGGTTTGGAAGCAGGAGTGAAGTCCGACGAGGAAAGGGTGGTTCGAGGCGGTCTCAAATACGTGTTTCTCCGTCTGCACCCACTCGATATCCTCGTCGTCCGTTACCAGAGCTTTCTTTATTACCTTCATCGCGTAGATTCGTCGCGTTCGTTTGAGCTCGACCATTAGAACCTTGGCGTACGAACCCCGACCAATGACTCTTATCAGCTCGAAATCACTCAGAGAATACTGCCTCTGCAGTTCATGCGTGTTATCTCCACCCGTTCCGGCCTCCAGCGACAATTCTTCTCCCGCATCTCCGGGTCCTCCATTGCGCGAATGGTCCTCGACCGCAGCCAATTCTCTCGAATCGTCGTACGGAGGCACGGTAGGTGGCCAATGGAGATCCGACTGTTGTTGATCCCCGTTTCTATCGGACTTCGGTGGTTCCGCGACTTGTAAAAGCGGCACGCCGAAGCATGGCTTTCCGACTAGCTTGTGGCACTTTTTGTGGACGAGTAGTTTGCACTGAATGCATTTAAAACCTTGTCGACCGAGACCCCAGACCCGGTCTTGACAGAAGGCGCAAAACGCTCGCCGGTTGAATCTTTTTGCCTGGAATATGTGTCCGTTGACACGATATAGTTTCCTCCATCTTCGAGCCCCGCGTCTGTATATGCTCCTGTCTTCGCCTTGACATGGCATTCCCGGAGCAGCGGGAACATTTGGAAATACGTGTATCGTTATTTCCGTGTCCTTGTTCAGCTCGTAGAGCCGCAAGGCTTCGTCGAGTTCCGGCTGAGACCCGATTGTGCAGGGATCCCCTTCTTCGTCGACCCATTTCATGGTGAACCGATCGTGCTGCGGTTGATCGGCTCCGGAACCGGAACCAAACCCGCATATACTTCGCATCTCTTCGCGAAGTGCGTCTACGGACATTCCCGAGCTTGCGGCAACGTACGTGATTTGTACCTCGCCATTGTGAACAATTTTCACTCGAATCTCGTTGTCGGCGTCTGTTGTTTGCGTTGGCATTCTTCAATTTGTTTATTCTCGAAAGAGAGGCTTCGTTGTTCTCTTTTTTGTCTCTTTAATGTCGTCTTCGTTAAGTGATACTGTCTTTTTTTCCCCAACAGGTATCGGACTTGCGTCCACGTCCCGTGATACTGTCTTTATATTCGAAACTTGATGCTACACTACTTCGCCGCTAATGATGGTGTAGGTGTCCAGGATTTGCGACTGACTGAAGAGACTGAAGCGTGTTACCTATTTTATATGCGAAAACAGATCCAAACAATTGCATATCTCAGCCAATCCCTGCTACTTGTTCGCCAGAAGGGTTTATGCCGCGCCCTTTGATTCGCTGCATACCTGCTCCCACTCAGGAACCTGGCATTGGTAGGGAGGCTCCGGATGCCACCGTAGATCCCTTTATAACTTTTCTGGATTTGAAATTTGAAATTAAAAATTTATTATTACTACGTGAGTACATAAGAGTTTCACAGCAATATGAACGAATGTAATTATGCCACTCTAGACTAAAATAAAAGAAAATCTATAATCAACGCCGGACCGCAATAGCTGTATGAACGCATAAAGCGTTCGTCCGCAGCTAGGGTCTAATTACATTCCACGATTCGCGATTCCTTCAAAGTTAGGAATAAAGGGTGAAAAGAGACGGTTGTTCCCTCCTTTGTGAAGATATCACTTGAAACAAGTGAAAGTAAGAGATGAGAACGTAATAACTGATACAAAATTACAAGTTCGGGTTAGGAAATCTAGGTATACCTGGTGCTCACTGTGCTAGTAATAGTATATTACACTACAAGGGCCGAAAGTTGAACATTCCTGCACTGCGCGTGATGATGCCCGAGGCGAAGCCGAGGGCATCATATCGCGCAGTTCAGGGCTTTCAATCTTCTGCCCGCGTGGTGTATACTATTTTTCTTCATGCCCGGTCGAAAGTACGCTGACTGATTTAATTTTTATACCGATTTACACGTTTTAACAAGTATGGTGATGCCTGCCCGACATTGCAGGCACGAGCGAAGCGAGTGCTGCTGGTCGGGGGCAGGCATCAAATAGATCGAATAAAATGTCCAAGCCAGTTTTGAGGTTATATGTAAAGCGAGAGTAACGTCAAGAGCGAGAGTAACAGAAGTTTGCGATTCTGGCTGGCGGCAGAATAGTCTAGTCAATCTAGCCTTTGACCCAAAAATAATTACAGACTGGATGAATTATACATTAATCGGTGTGAAAAAATCCCCCAAATAACATATCGTGGTTCCCGCGCAGCGTGGAACGGACCGAAGCGAGCCGAGCGGACCAGCTGATCGTTAGGCGTAGTTATGTCAGAAAACTCTTGCAAAATTAATAACGTGGAAACTATAGGTCCTACAATATCGGTTCCCACTTCGAATTCGTAGATGATTTTCTCCCCTACAACGTGGTATTTTTGTTTTTCCAATCCGACAAGTGACATTGGAACAGTGCATGATTTTGGCGGTACTGCCCAAAATATTGATAGTTTTTTATTAATTTCAACAATTTACTGTCTAGGAACATTGTCTTGTTTTTGATATGCTGTTCGGGGGATTTTTCCGCGTCGATTGATATATAATTCATCCAGTCTTGAGTTATTTTTGGGTGAAGTGACAAATCTCGAAGCGGGCGTCTCGTGTATTGGGTATCGGTGTGTGCGAGTAAGTTTTCGCTCCCGCTGTCACAGAGGGCGGGCGTGTAGTTCTACCAATGCATGAAAGTTAGGCTTTCTGCTTCGATACCGATGCCGGAAGTACGTACTTTCGACCGAGGTATGAAGAAAACATATGTCTACTCTTGTGTAAATAACGAGTTGAGGAGTTCTACGTCCATCTTTTTTATTATCTCTACTACTTTCTTGGTATTATATTTTGCGTTTTGGCCATGAAGTTCTTCACGGGATGCCGGTGTGAAGGAGTCAAAAGTTTGAACGCCAATATATGTATAGGAAGCATCGGATATAGGGTAAGGTTGCTATCGATGGACCCTCTAAGCAAAGTTGGTCATAAAAATTGAATTTCGAGTCGAAAATGCAGAACCACTGTTGGATGTTTTCTTCGAAACCTATTCTACAGAGCAGTCATAAGTGAGCAAGGTTATTGTTAATTTCTGATTATTTATCACCGATTTTCTGTTTTTTGAATTTCGTCCATTCGTGGCAACCCTGCTCCATGAATGGACCACCCCATCTCCTTCGATGGACAACTCAAATAATGAACATAAAACAATACAATGACCTATTGACCTAATATATTGATGTAAATGATAAATTGATGACGTATGAATAGATTTTTTAGATTTCAAACAAATTGTGGGTCGAACACGATAGATGCTCTCAACAGTGTCTCACAAACTGAAAAAAGTAATACCTTCCATTCATAGCGTTGTTGTCCGGTCCATCCATGGAATTTCGCATCGCAACACATAACTTATCCTACTACCACAGGATGGAAAGATACCAAAAACAAGTATCGGTATCATTTTGAAGAGCGAAGTATAAGCTTCGAAACCATCCAACACGATTTCGGAAAAATCATCGATACAAGGGTTCAAACACGTTTGCAAAATGAGGAAAAATAAGATCAGAAAGGGCAAATTCCTACCTCACTTAATTTCAGTACACCTATGGCACCCATGTGACCGTTTTTAACATGGCCACTCTTTGGCCACTAGTAGACTTGATTCGCACTGATAGCAACGCCTAGCACTAACACCTACCTGAGATATACCACTGGTCCATCGAAGGCAACGGTCGATCGATAGCAACCTTACCCTAAGTGTACATTTCACAGTTTAAGGTGCATTTTTTTAACAAATTTCATGACAAACTTCTCAAGCGTTAAAAAAGTCAGTTGTTGCAAAAAATTTCATCTTTGGGTTAAAGATACGATTAAATTATTCTGTATATAAAAAAATGTTCAAAACAAAAATGCGGATGAAACGATAATCGAAACTACATTCATTTATCTCCGTATCGTTATCCATTACTTCCCGAATCACATTCGGAATATGACAATAGGTTTTCGGGTTTTGACGCTTACTAATCCCCGCAGTCTTTTGATAACTCAAAATGATAGGTATACCTTTGAGTCCTCTTGCCCTAGAACAGAGACTGAAAATACATTTCTTCCGTCTACTGACGCCAGAAAACCTGGAAAAGCACTTGGATTTGTTTATACTTAGAGTTATTCTTAGCGATAGTAGACTACGGAATATTTCAGTGTAATTGTCGAATCGACATTTCAGCCGTTTCCGATACCGCTCATTATTTTCAGTGCTCTTCGGAAATTCCGTGGTAAACAGAATAATATTACTTGACCTGCGATTCCCCATATTCATTGCTTCATTATTCGCGTTCTCAGGCGCAAAATTTTGCAAAACGCGGGCTTTTGTAATTTCACAACGTGCAGGTCATCAAGTTTCGACCACCTGCGAGTCTCAGAGAGCGAGTCAAGACAATAGCTATTTGTGAAATCCACAGGTACACTATTTTTCCTGATAAATATTTGGCATTGTATGAGGTAATCCTCGGCACGATGCCGCTTACCTACATTAATTCACGGAACTGAAGGTAAATGCACGTATGTACACCTGCACAAACTTGCGACGGATTAGTATTATTGCATTCTACCTTATTTTTCTTTCTTCAATTTATTCATTCCTGTTTGGGGGACTGTTTGGGTTTGTTTTCATGTATCGAATGTCTTACTCATGAATTGGAAAACAAAAGGTTTTATATTATTCTGCTCCATCCCAGGGCCCCTACTGCCCGAATGTCATACCTGTAGCGTTTAGATCAGTACACTAAGGACTACCTGTGGCTAAATTTTCATTCAAATCGTCAACCTATAGTTTCCTGAACCCTGACCTGAATTTCCCGGGAAAAAATCGGTTAGATCTATGTAGATCTAAATTTTGGAATTGATCTAATGAGATCTACGTAGATCTAATTTTTATGTCAATGTCAATTCCGGAAATGAATTGAAACAACATTGATTAATTGCATAACTATAATGAAAACCTATCATCATCTACTATCATCATAGAATAGGAAATCGTGAATACGAGTAAGGAAAAAAAACAAATTGTGAAAATCGAACAAATCGGAATTGAACCCGCGAACTTCGGATTACCAAACCTGTACCATACTAGATGAGCTAAGGCGATTTCTTAAAATACGTGCGTTTCTGGCATACTTATGGTCCAATCAGTCCAGAGAGACTTGAAATATTTCCAAATACGATATCAGAACTACTCAGATCCGAGTAGATCGACATGGCTTCAATGAGCAACAACGTTTTTCGAACATGCCATTAGATCAATTCGAAGCTACGAAGATCTATGAAAATCCTCGGAGATTCAGGTAAATCTAGGTAGATCTACGATTTTCCAAAATTTAGATCTACTTCGGTCTAAATTAGATCTCCGGAGATGCGAATTAGATCTAAACCAATTTTTCCCGGGTTTTGATGAGAAAAATCATCAGGCGCCCCGGGAATGGAACTCGCATGACTCTTAGGATTTCTGCATTGGCATTTTTGAACTTTGGCAAGCCTTAACACCCAAACCGTCGATCCTAGAGAAAACTTTGTATAACGTTTTTTGTTACTCCATCAATTATCTTATAGATACGCATTTTTTTAACTTCCCGTTTCTCTGTTTTCAGAGAAAAAAGGAAGTTATTGTAATCACCCCGAAAATGAAAAGTTGAGGTTTCACTAGATCGCCACGTTTTCAGGTCCAGAGAGGATCATTTCCAAGTGGACATCTGTGTGTGCGTGTGTATGTATGTATGTACGTGGCCACTTTTTTGTCCGACAATATCTCGAGAACGCGCGGTCGGATTCTGATCAACTCGGTTTTAATCGACGCGCCTTTTTCAAACTTAGAACTGATTAGATTTTGGCTTTGATCACTCTAATACTTTTCGAGATATTTAAATAACAGAATTCTGAATAAAAATAACGATATCTTGAGAAGGGATCAACGGATTTCAATGAATTTTTTTTTTTTATATCATGGGGTTTTTCGGATCGCTGAACACGAATCTGGAGTCAGTTTTGTAAAATTCAGAATGGCGAGTTCGATTTGCTGGAAAGAACACTGAAAACATTCGAAATCTTACGGAAATTTGTACTCGAAGGTTTTTTTGAACCGCTGATCAAGAATCTGAGGTCATCTTTGCAAATTTCAAAACAACTGAGAACAAAATAAATAACGGGAAGTTGGAAAGCTGGCTCATAGTCAGCCCAAACCCGCTTGTTCTTGTTTCCCAGTCGATCGGCTAGATCGGAGTCATCGATCTTTTTTTATTCAAAAAAACTCCACGAAGTAAGGTTGCAACTCTATTTCTAAGGACGGTAGGGGAAGGTGGGGCGGAATGGCCAGGTGGGGCTAAGCGGCCAACCCAAAAAATGACTTACTCGCATTTTCGCATCAAGGGGGACCGTACGAAACGGTATGCAATGTGACTTCGCTGACAGTCATAAAAAAT
Organism: Euura saliciscinereae; assembly: GCA_018420115.1. Lineage (NCBI taxonomy): Eukaryota > Metazoa > Arthropoda > Insecta > Hymenoptera > Tenthredinidae > Euura > Euura saliciscinereae. The sequence goes on from JAFFZH010014380.1 coordinate 20,791, forward strand.
GTTCAGGGTGGGGCTAAACGGCCAACTCAAAGAAAAGTGACACAACGGCATTTTCACGTCGAGGTGAGCGAGATAACACTCTATGCAACGTGGTTTCACTGAAAACGATGCAAATCCAGAAAGGTGAGGCAAAATCGCCCGCCGTCGAAATAGAAAAATTGCTTAGGTAGGTACTGGCATTTCCGTTTAATCGACGAGTAACTAATTTTGTAAATTTTTTTTCGTCCACTGGAGTTAACGTGGATTAATCGGATTACTGACACTCAAATAAATTATGAAAACCAACTGGGTAAATAAACAACAACAAAAATTTCTAACAGATGAAAAATCAATCAAAACTTCCGAATATTAACATAAACTATAGTGTGGATGAAACAGAAAGAGAATCGACTTCGATTGAAAAAAATCATTTGAATTGAATGGATGGGATTATTAAGAAATTAAATGAAAATCTAAAGATGGAAATTGAATGAAAAAATTCTTAGCCCAGTCAAATGTTGAACCAGTTCTCTCTCGGGGGTGTAAGACACAATAAAATCCAATGTTGTTCGTTCGAACAGGAGTATTATATTATATAAAACGAAAGTTGATATCTATAGCGTACACTCACTTATCTATTCTTCAAGTGGTGAAAATATGGCGTCCGGGAATAGTTATTTTATCAAAACGGGGGTGGGTGATTTTGCCCCATCGTTTCGGTTTGGCATCGTTTTCAGTGAAACCACGTTGCATATAGTATCTCACTCACCTCGACGTGAAAATGCCGTTGCGTCACTTTTCTTTGAGTTGGCCGTTTAGCCCCACCCTCAAAATTTTTGATGACTGTCAGCGAAGTCACATTGCATACCGTTTCGTACGGTCCCCCTTGATGCGAAAATTCGAGTAGGGGAGACCGGGGCAAAGTGGATACCCTAAGACTAATTCGGACATAAAACATAAAATATCGACTAAAGCTTTATCATGTCGTATATATTTTGTAGTTTGTACCTTTAGGTAAGCGATTATGACGGTCAAACCCGATATTATTGCGATGTGCTTGCGTCATAATCGATATAAACCTAACCTGCAAACTGATCACTTTACCCCGATGCTGGGGTAAAGTGATCAAGCTTATGGGGCCAAGTGGAAAAATTCGTATTATGACGGATTCCTTATTCGTATTAGGATGAAAATAACGTCAAAACATTGCAAAATCTGTACGTATTGCCCTGAGTCTGATAAAAGCACGTGACTGTGAAAATTGTGATACCTACTCGAATCGAAAATGTTCGAAACACGACACCGCTGTCGCGATTCAAATGTCACCCGAAGTGAGGTTAGGTTGACGCTCGGCGGCTAACAGCGCTCGTGGCGTACATGGCCACTTTTCCCCGTTCATATTACCCCGCAGGTAACCCGACAACAATTTAATTGAAAACTTGATGCAAACTATGTTTAACAAAAAAAGAATTGATAGTACCATTAAGTAGACGTTTCAAGGAATCGAGAAAAAAATAAACCTAGTCAAAACATGCCATTGACGGCACGATAATCCGAAATCTGAGTTGACGGAAATTATCAATCTACACGGCGTGAAACTAAATTGATTGATTTTTCCCGAAATATTGAATATTTCATAGGGTTCAACTATTTCATTTTGTAAAGTACGTCAGCACAAACCCTCGGTGTAAATACTGCCTTCTTAGAATCGCCCAACAAGAAATTATTCGAGATGGTCACTTTACCCCGCTGTCCACATTACCCCGGTCTCCCCTAATTCATTTTTTTTTGGTTGGCCGTTTAGCCCCACCTGGCCATTCCGCCCCTCCTTCCCCTACCCGCACGGAAAAAAATATATCAAAGTATATATGCGAGAATATATCCCAAAATTGGATATATCAAACATATATTCATTATATATCAAAATATATTACTCATATATATTGCATACATCCAGCTGATACATGACAAGGATATATGAAAACGATGTACATAACATATATACGCAAAGTTATATCTCTTTTGTATGTCACATATATGAAGTGGGTACTTAAGTAAAAGTATGAAATGGATACATGGAAGTTATATATTGTTTATTCATTCCGATATATCTCTAATACATGCACTCAATACATCAGCCGATGTATTTGGTATTATAACACACATGTATACAAAATAAAGTAATGGTACATGTTGAATATATATTGAAAATATCTGTGCATACATTCTCAGAAATATCTCTCGATAATTTACTGCATCTAAATTGCGTACATAAGAAATATATATTTTTTGTATCTTACTATATATATATATATTTTGTATCCGCCGGTCACGTCTGCAATACGTTGCAAGAATAGCGGCTAAATTCATGTCGTGTATTCTTTTGTCGAGACAAGATTGTAGAATGGTAATTATCGAACTGTCACGTGTGGGATCAACTGTCGAATCTCCACTGTTAGAAATTTCTGTATCAAGTTTCATGAAAATGTATGTGAAGCAATTAACATATACTTTTTGTATATTAAAATTCAACTTTTTCAATATTTGAGCGATCATATAACAGTTTTGAAAATTCAAAATTATTCTGAAATTTCATAGCCAAGATTATACTAAATTTTTTGTAAATTTAATTCCTGTTTGTATAAAAATTTTAGTATATTCTTAACAGTGTAATAAGGTGAACAGATTCTTTTCCCCCAGACGATGAGACTAACTAATGAAGAACAATACCCAGAATCTCATAACGAGTAATTTTTATTCCTCGTCTGATATAACGAGTCATACTTTCTCTGAATTATCCTCGGTACTCCACTGCAGCCTCGTACCACCAGGTACGAGCCTCGTGATTTAAAAACTGTGCAGAATCTCGTAGAAAAAGGACTCTAGTCTATAAACCTGCGACATTAACCGATCTGGTCGTCCAGCGGTCACTGAAAAATAATTAAAAGTTTATCAATACCGTTAATTTAATATACCCTCGATCGGCGGACGCGAATCAAGCATAAATGAATACGCATCCCTTTGCCCAGTCAGTCAACTCAGGGACAGCTGCAGGGTTTTTCCTACCAGGAATCCAGGAATCCTACCTGACTTGTGCCCTCTTCCACCGGGGTACGTAGGCATAAGGCATATTTCGGGTATATAACGACCGGGTTGTGGGTTCAAAAGTTAGTTGTTAACTGGGAGCTGAGCCAGTGAGACCTCCAACCTGTTGTACACCGCGAAACCTACCGTTCGTTGAAAATAAACGTTTTATAGAATTTTGGTTCTTTGGTAACAATAATTGGAACGATGAGAAATTGAAGAAACTTCATCACTGCTCATCGATCGAAATACATATTTCGGAAAATCAGTGTGTGTGCCAAGTCTCCAGAGAGAACGCGACTCACAATCAGTGACTCAATAACGAAAGTTCACTGCACAGTGCGCTTTAATAAAAGTGAGAGACATTGAATGGATAAAAAAATAGACAACAAGAATCATGTCTTCTACTAGAATACATCCTCGACCCGTTTAAACAATATTCAATATCAAAATATACGAAATAATAATAATTGGGAGGTCAAACCGATTACTTGCAACTTTCTATAATAAAATAAAAAAACAAGATGGCTACTCCGTCGAACAAAACCGGTCCACCTTTTTACTGGGGAAACTCGGGTGAACCGGCGCCTCCAAATAATGGCTACTACCATATCCCACCCCCGAACTTTCCGCCATCGAACCTGAGCCAACCACCTCCGCTGTACAATCTGCCCCCTCCTCCGGTAGAAAACAAGCCGGCCACCGCTTCACCGTATCCTGTCTGCAGGGCGAACAATCATCAGAGCTATCAATCGACTTCGGGAAATTGTCAAGCGCCCGGTTTCCCTAGGGACAATTATAACTGGAACGCGACTCAGTCTCATCAGTCAAAAACAGCGTGGAATCAAAACGGCTCTCACCCTTGGAGCTCGCGCCAGGAAAGCTTTGATGCCACCAACTGGAACGAAGCCGGATCTTCTCAGTCCCAGATCGAGAGCGAGGGCGACTTTAGGTCCTACGTACCACCCCCAAACCACAGTGGGCTCGGTAACTCGTGGAAAGACAACGCGAGCAGAGACGCACATGAGGTAAGAAGACGAGCTCCTGAGCGGAGGACCTCCAGGAGTTCGCACAAAGAATACAGCTCCAGGTGCAGCTCCAGGGCCAGCATTGACTCCGAAAGATCCTCAATCGCGTCGAGGAGCAGGAAGAGGTCCAGGTCTAGAGAGTCAGTCAGCGCCTCCGCGGCTGCAGGAAGTGCGAGCAACGAGAGAGACCAGCTTCTGGAAAAATATAGGTATAAAATTGTTTTACTCATTTGCTTCGGTTGCTTCATTCGATTTTCGTTTCAACAGACGGAACTACTGCGCGACTAGCAAAGATATGGAGAAAAAGTTGGGCGAACTATCCGCAATGGGACCTGAAGGGATCATCGAGCACGAGAGGAAAGTCTGGACTAGGACTGCGCCGGCTGATCTTTACTACGCCAGGGATGAGTCGAACCAGAAAATTATGATAGGCACACCCAAGTTGACCGAACTTTGTGATATCTTCAAAGAACTGCTCGTTGATCGGTCCACCGCTGCTAGAGCATTGCAGGTAAGATAATGTCTACTCTGACAACGATGACTTTTTATAGTTGCAATTTATTTTTCAAGCCTCCGTACGAACCACCGCCGAGGAAGAATAGAGCTAGATTATGCAGACACAAGACTGAAGTCTGTAGCAGCTCGTCGTCGGACAGCGATGCCTCGATGGACGAAGATGACGGAACTATGGAGGAACTGATGGCTAAGAAACAACATCCGCAACGTCTTCATCCTGAAATGTGGTTCAATGATCCTGGCGAGGTGATATATTGATTATAGATTCTGTGTTTTTCAACAACGCACGTTTTGTCGCGTCTTAGTTTTCACCTGAGGCATCAACGTGATTTTTTATGTTTACCCCTAACAGCTGAATTTAAAACATTGTTTCAGATGAACGACGGACCTCTTTGCAGATGCAGCGCAAAGTCTAGGAGATCGGGCATACGTCACGGTATCTACGCGGGCGAAGGTGTTATAAAGATGTGTGAATTGAATTCGAACAACGCAGACCGATTATACCATTACCGAATAACTATCAGCCCTCCGACGAACTTCTTAACTAAAACTCCAACGATAATAAAACACGACGAACACGAATTTATATTCGAGGGATTCTCGTTGCTCTCGCATTTCCCACTTGGCAAATTGCCCGCCTGCAAAGTAATACGTTTCAACATCGAATACACGATTCTTTACATCGAGGAAAAGTTACCAGAAAACTTTACCATCAGGGAACTGGACCTCTTCCGTGAGTTTCACTTCTTCGACAATGATCAGAATCAGAATTATCAAACTAAACGGCTCTCTTCGTTTCAGGGGATTACTTGTTCCAGGAGATACTCGAACTGGTGGACTTTGACCTACGTGCCGCCCAAGACACCTCTGGGTGTGGTCAGTTTCATTTCATGCCAAGATTCGTCAGAGATTTACCGGATAATGGTCAAGAAATATTGTCGATGAACGAGGTTCTCAATTATTTGATCAAGAGCACCAGTCCTCTCATCGACGCCCAAGATCTCACGAGACTCGTCAACATGCCGCAATACGAATGGCAAAACTTCGCCGACGAAGTCAAAGGCATGGTCGTCACATATCCTGGAAAAAAACCGTGCAGCTTCAGGGTCGACCAGCTGGACAGGAGCCAAGACGATCAGCCTCCGGGTGTTATATCCTACCCTGAGATCGTGCACTTCGGAATAAGACCGCCGCAGCTCAACTACGCTGGTAATGCTGAGTGAGTATGATTTTCTTCGGTGAAATTGTTACTCAAATTAAAAAATTCTGTGTGTAATAACGAAGATGTTTTCAATATCAGGTACCAAAAAGCGTGGAGAGACTACGTAAAGTTTCGTCATCTGCTTGCGAACATGCCAAAGCCGTCCTTCGAGGACAAGAGAAAGTTGGAAGCTAAAGAGAACAAGTTACAGGAGTTGAGGACTAAGAGTAAAATGAAGAGAGATGTGACGGTGGATGTTAGTTCGGAGGGATTCTATCGCACGGGAATAATGTGCGATATAGTACAGCATGCGATGTTGATTCCTGTTCTGGTCTGCCACTTGAGATTCCACAAGTCTTTGGACATTTTAGAGAAGACCATTGGCTACCGGTTCAGTAACAGATATCTGCTTCAACTGGCTCTGACGCATCCTAGCTACAGGGAAAACTTTGGCACGAATCCCGACCACGCGAGAAATTCGTTGACCAACTGCGGCATAAGACAACCGGAGTACGGAGATCGGAGGATTCATTATATGAACACGAGAAAACGTGGAATGAACACATTGATAAATATCATGTCGAGATTCGGAGCGAGGCGAGAAACCGAATCCTCAATAGCTCATAACGAAAGACTAGAATTCCTCGGCGACGCAGTAGTCGAGTTTCTCACCTCGGTTCATCTCTTCCACATGTTCCCGGATTTGGAAGAAGGCGGATTAGCCACTTACAGAGCGGCCATTGTCCAGAATCAGCACCTAGCTGTACTGGCGAAGAAATTGAACCTCGAACAATACATGCTATATGCTCATGGTAATGACTTGTGCCACGACTTGGAGCTCCGACACGCAATGGCCAATTGCTTTGAGGCTCTGATGGGATCCCTGTTTCTCGACGGAGGCATAGAAGTCGCAGACAAAGTATTTGCGGAGACAATGTTCATGGAGGAACCCGATCTATCCTCGGTTTGGGTACATCATCCTCGGCATCCTCTGCAGGAGCAGGAACCTACAGGAGACAGACAATGGATCCCTAGTTTCGAACTGTTGCAGGTGATTTTGCAATATTGTCCAACTTTTAAATGTGTTTATTCAATTGTTAACATTCTCCATTTCGTCTCTTTACAGAAACTAACTAAATTTGAGGAATCGATCGGTGTTGATTTCCAACATATTCGATTACTAGCACGAGCTTTCACCGATCGTAGTATCGGCTACACTAATTTAACTTTGGGATCCAATCAGCGTTTGGAATTTTTGGGCGACACCGTACTGCAGTTGATTGTTTCCGAATATCTGTATAAATTCTTCCCCGAACATCACGAAGGACATTTGTCGGTGGGTTTTCACAACTGAATAACGGTTGATTAGAACTTTATTCATCAACTTTATTTACTTTAATAATCAACCAATTATTTTTCACTTTGAAAAAGCTGTTGCGGAGTTCATTGGTCAACAACAAGACCCAAGCTGTGGTGTGCGACGATTTGGGAATGACGCAATACGCTCTTTACGGAAAACCTAAGGCAGAACTGAAGACCAAAGACCGAGCCGATTTGTTGGAAGCATTTTTGGGAGCTTTGTACGTGGACAAGGGCTTGGAATTTTGTCACGTATTTTGCGACGTCTGCATCTTTCCTCGACTTCAAGACTTTATCATGAACCAGGATTGGAACGATCCTAAAAGTAAACTGCAACAGTGTTGCCTGACTCTGAGAACTATGGACGGTGGAGAACCCGACATACCGGTGTACAAGTGAGCCGAGTTTATTATTCACCGATATTCTCACAATAATGTTCCTTCGAATTCATTCTACTTTCTATTACCTCAATTTCAGAGTTATCGAGTGCAAGGGGCCAACCAACACCCGAGTATACACCGTCGCTGTGTACTTCCAGGGTAAACGACTCGCCAAGGCTTCCGGTCACAGCATCCAAGAGGCAGAGATGAACTCGGCCAAAGAAGCACTAGAGAAGTCTCAGGGTAATTTTCTTTAATAGACCCTTTTCTTTAATAGATCCTATTTGAAGAGTTTTTGACGTTAATATTGATTATTTTTATAGATTTGTTCCCACAACTTGATCATCAAAAGCGTGTAATCGCAAAGAGCATGAAGAAGCAGCAGTGGCCACACAGGCAGATGCTTTAGTTCGATCCAACAAAACGACCGTTTGGACTATTCTGATTCAAGCTGGAGACGCAATAGACGAAGCCGCAGCAGAGAGCACGAGAACAGTGACAGACGATCGAGGGATCGCTACGACAGTTCGGATCGTAGATACAGAGAAGATAAAGATAGAGAAGGCCGTCAGGATGGTCGCAGCAGAGGGAGTGACTACAGAAGAAATGGGCATGAGGTAGATTATAAAAAGAATAACGAATCTAGAACGAAGGAGAGTCGCAGTCGTCGAAATGACTCCGAAAGTCGAGAAAAACGTAATCAGATATGCGATCCGGGGTAGATCATAGATTTTACTTTATTTTAGTCTAGAGTGACATAATCACATTTCTATATATTGCTGTTTGATGACTCCTATGTACTTACGTAATGATAATAAATTTCAAATTTTAAATTCAGAAAACTCATAAAGGGGTCTACGGTGGCATCCGGAGCCTCCCTACCAATGCCAGGTTCCTGAGTGGGAGCAAGTATGCAACGAATCAAAGGGCGCGGAATAAACCCTTCTGGCCAACAAGTAGCAGGGATTGGCTGACATATGCAATTGTTTGGGTCTGTTTTCGCATATAAAACAGGTAACACGCTTCAGTCTCTTCAGTCAGTCGCAAATCCTGGACACCTACATCATCATTAGCGGCGAAGTAGTGTAGCATCACGTTTCGAATATAAAGGAAGATTATTTTGAAAAAAGAGAAGAACGCAGCCTCTTTTTCGAGAATAATCAAATTGAAGAATGCCAATGCAGACAACAGACGCCGACAACGAGATTCGGGTGAAAATTGTTCACAATGGCGATGTACAAATCACGTACGTTGCCGCGAGTTCGGGAATGTCCGTAGACGCAGTTCGCGAAGAGATGCGGAGTATATGCGGGTTTGGTTCGGGTTCCGGAGCCGATCAGCCGCAGCAGAATCGGTTCACCATGAAATGGGTCGACGAAGAAGGGGATCTCTGCACAATCGGGTCTCAGCCGGAACAGCCGGTCGAGGACACCTGGCGCAACAGAGGACCCGGGGACGAGGGAGAAGAATCGCCGCTGGAGGCCGGAACGGGCGGAGATAACACGCACGAACTGCAAAGGTGGTGTTCTCTGAGTGATTTCGAGCTGATAAGAGTCATCGGTCGGGGTTCGTACGCCAAGGTTCTAATGGTCGAGCTCAAACGAAAGCGACGAATCTACGCGATGAAGGTAATAAAGAAAGCTCTGGTAACGGACGACGAAGATATCCACTGGGTGCAGACACGGAATCGAATATTCACGGCGAAAAGTCTATCAAGTTTCCAATTCGTGTGAAAGTCCTTAGTCGGGGGTTTTTTGGGTCGCTGATTACGAATCCGGAGTCGAAATTGCGAAAAACAAAATGGCGGATCCAGTACGGCAAAAAATTTATTCAAAAATGTATTTAATCGGGGTGAAAGTCCTTACTCGGGGGTTTTTGGGGTCGCTGATTACGAATCCGGAGTCGAAATTGCGAAAAACAAAATGGCGGATCCAGTACGGCAAAAAATTGATTCAAAAATGTATTTAATCGGGGTGAAAGTCCTTACTCGGGGCTTTTTGGGGTCGCTGATTACGAATCCGGAGTCGAAATTGCGGGAAAAAAATGGCGGATTCAATATGGACGACATTTGTATAAAAGGTGTTTTATTTACGTCACATTGCATTATAATAGTTACGTTTTCCTTAAAATTAGATTCATGTGAAAGATTGAACATTGGAGTAACTATACAACTTTATTCATCGTCAGAAGGACAATCCGACTCACAGTCACTGAATTGAACTGATGATGCAAGGCTCGAGCTCTCCTCACTTGTTGAGACGCTTGGCGCAGTTAATAACTGGATTGCTTCTGGTAGCAATGATCTCATTTTTTTAGCGGGTAATTTGCGCAGACTCGAAATATATGGGTCAGACGTTAATAGTAGGCGTGAGAAAACGTCCTCCATGGTTTTCGTTCGTGAAAATTTTCGTGAAAAATCTGATCTATTCTTTTTAATGTATTTATTAGTAGACTCTTGGGCGTCTTCGGACATTTGTCCAATTGGTAATATTGCAGATTGTATAATTGCTGTGCCATGAATCAAAATTTTATGCATCGAAGTAGGCATGTAAAACCACGGATACAACGTTACAAAGTCGCGAGCTGTTTGCACGGCATAATCTTGAAATCTGATTCGATCAATTTCATGGCCACTCGAAAGTGTTTGCAATATAACGTAAAATCGCTTGATCAAGTCTTCATTTACCCCCGTAATCGAAGCAGAAGTGGTTGAATCTTCAAAGAATCGTCGAGCAGTATTCCCATCATTAGAGCTACCAAATCCGGGCTTTGGTTGATCAACTATTAGACCCATTCGTATGCGGAAACCTTTTTGTATAATTGCTTTCCGGTTTTTAACAATTTCTTTATCATTTGGACTACGCGCTTGCCACTTTTTGATTCCAAGTTTATACGCTACGTGCAAACAACATTCGAAGAAGCGAATCCACGCATGCAGAGTCGATAACCCGAACTGTAGATGATCTTCATTAATTTTCCTTTTCAACATTGCATCGATATCGTTAAAGTCTTTTGAAGTTGCTTGACATAAATAGCAACGTTGAGCAGAAGCATTACTCGTGATTGCATTGCAAACTTTACCATCTATCATGGTGAATGCAAGTTGGAAAGAAACGGTTATGTCTTTTCCGTTAATGACAGTTTCGAAAGGGACAAGGTGACTCTCCTGCTGTTTAATATACTCCATTTCGCTCACAGTGGCTTCGGTATTTTCATGCAAAAATTGAATTCGAATTGGACGACAAAAACGGTTAGACGATGGCCTAGGATTTTTCCACACAATAGTGGTATTTTGGCTTTCTTCGTCGACTGATATCAACTGCAATGGAACTAGTGAAGTGAAGAAGATGTTGGCATCGGACTTGCTTCCATCATCGTCGGTAAATCTTTGTTTGTATGTACTTTCACCAGAAGTGCCATCGCAACCCCACTTACAAATTAAACTCAAGTTGCGAACACTTTCTTCACTAAGACTATCAATAACTGCCTCTTGAAGCAACAAGATTCTCTGAATTGTATGATTCAACAGAGACTGCAGTTTCACTTCAGCACTACATTCTGTAACAGTAATCTCTGATTTCCGTGGATAACATCGAACCTTCGCTTGATATATTGCTTTATATGGCGGAAATATCGTACATTGCTGCTCTCTGGTTGAATTCCGAAGTTTCTGATAGTCAGCTTGTGACAAATTAAGGTCAATTACAAGCGATAGGGCTTTATCATGAGTATAAGGAGTTTCTCTAATCGAATCCAAAGATTCTCTATACTTGTTAGCTCTTGATGGGCTTCCCAGTGTCACATCTTGAACAACCTTGGCAGCATCCACTCTACCAGCTGCTCGAAGGCTCATCTGAGTCGCAAAAGCCAGTTCTTCAGTGCTTGTAGTCGCACGCAAATCTTGAGTTTTCTGCCGTTTTGTGCGCACACTAGCTTCGGCAAATCCTAAAGAACGCCGACCCATGCTGGACTTGCTGGACTTTGTTGCAGCTTCTTTGATTTCTTCCAGGGGAACGAACACACTGAGCCATGTTGAAAATTTTTCGAAAAATTTTCCTTCGTGCCTCGAAACTTGCGTCCACTTTTCATTGAATTGGGATAATAATCGGCGTACTGCAGATTTAACGTCGTCCGACAGAGTAAAAGGTCGTTTCAATCTCTCCGTCATGAATTGTTCAATTTTTAAATACGTTGTAGCTGCACCACTCTTTAAATTATCTTTCAGGAGCACGAACATGTCTCTTCTTGTCAATCCAGCAGGTGCAGGATCATCTTCGGTAGATTCTGGAATGTCAAAGTATAATACATATGAATAAGCAATTACATATTCAGCCTTACTCACTATTATAGATAATAAAATAGATAAATATTATAGATAGATTATAGACCACCAAAAATTGTCTTGATAGAAAATATTTCAATTTCGAAGCGTGAAATGTGAATCCGCTATAAAAAATTAGGATAATGACAAAAATAATCTACTTGGGCCTCACTGGGCCCACCTGGGGCACTGGGCCCACAAGGTGAGTACACCCCTGGAAAGTTAATTTCATACCATACAACCTTCATACGAATCACATATCCAAATTGTATGTTTTAATTGTTCGAAATTGAGAAAAATGCACTTTTCATCACAAAAACTTACACCAGTAGCGGTGGCGCAAGAAATCGCAACTTTTTTTTGCAGTTTTCATTAAACGATTGATTAATCTACAACCTAGAATAAGTCCGGCCGCTTGACAATGCACGGCAATTCAACTTTTCTCTACGTGTTTCGAACTTTCAGTCGCGATTATACGTTTATTTTCGGACAAATCATTCGTTTACTGATATCACATACATCATTATTAAAAATTTGTAATTACATGATAATATTCTACTTACTTTCCCCTTTCGAATCCATTTTGAAAAATGTAAATAGGTTGAGTTTGGGCCGTACGGCGTCGTTTTCTAGAGCACACTGAAAATTTAGCTCACAGAGCGACGCGTCTGTCTCGAGCGAAGGGCACTTTTGAACTGCGACACAATAGCAGGTATAAAGGATCGTCCCCTCTGCCTCCTGGAACTCGACCCTCGGCCTATTACTACGTCTAACCCACCACTATAGAACCCCGAAATAAATACTTTATTTTTGCACTTTTCGCCGTGAATATTCGATTCCGTCTCACTGTGAGACGGAGAAACACGCATTTGAGACCGCCTCGAACCACCCTTTCCCCGTCGGACTTCACTCCTGCTTCCAAACTCCGTCCAAGCTTTTCTTTGTCATCGAATTCGTCAGGGGAGGGGACCTCATGTTCCACATGCAGAGGCAGCGACGTTTACCGGAAGAACACGCGCGGTTTTACGCAGCCAAAATCAGCCTCGCGCTCAACTTTTTGCACGAAAAGGGGATAATCTACCGAGACTTGAAGCTGGACAACGTGCTGCTGGACCACGAGGGTCAAGTCAAGTTAACAGACTACGGAATGTGTAAGGAGGGAGTTCGGGAGGGTGATACGACGGCGACTTTCTGTGGAACGCCGAATTACATAGCTCCGGAGATCTTGAGAGGCGAGGACTACGGTTTCTCCGTAGATTGGTGGGCGCTCGGTGTTCTTCTGTACGAGATGTTGGCCGGACGCAGTCCGTTCGACGTTGCCGGGGCTTCCGAAAACCCGGATCAAAATACCGAGAACCATTTGTTCCAAGTGATTCTCCAAAAAACCATCATTATCCCGAGATCATTGTCCGTCAAAGCAGCTCCCGTACTCAAAGAATTCCTCAGCAAACAACCCGCTGAAAGACTCGGATGCGGAACGTCGGGGTTTTACGATATCGCCGGACATGCTTTCGTCAAAGCCATCGATTGGGATATGCTGGAACGAAAGCAAGTAACTCCGCCATACAAGCCGCGACTCGACTCCGACAGAGATCTGGCTAATTTTCCGCCAGAATTGACTGCAATTCTTCCTGCAACAAGAACAACCTCAGCAGCATGGCAACGACGCTTTTTACACGACCTGCAGGACAGATCGGCGACACCGCTTCGGCTTCAGCTCCAGACTCTGCCTCACGCGACTTCAGACTTTGTTTACAGATATTGCAATAATTTTTGTTCTATGCAATGAAATGTGTGACCTGAATATTCCAAAATTGTCAAGTTATTAACTAAAGAATAAAAAAAGGCTTTATGAAATAAATATTTGACATAAATTGAGGTGGTCAAAAATCAATCAATTTAGATTTTTCGTATCATGTTTTCGGTTCATTCGCTATGTGCGTCTAGACAACTAGCGTCACGAGTGACGAAAAATCAGACTTTCAGTAGGAGAGGACAGAATAAGAGCTGGCCGTAATTGGCAGGATTATTCGCGTCTTTTGATGCTGTCCAATCAGTGTGCTGGACTTTTCCTACTGAAAGTATCTTTTTTGCTACCCCAAGCGCATTCGTCGAATTCAACTTGCGTTCAAGTTCATGCACATAGCGAATATTTCGGTTATCATCCATTTATTCACACACATTTGAATATAAAGATTTTGTAGAAAGTTTGTATATATGTATATACATATATATATATAGTTTGGAGATGAAACGTGCTTGTATAATCGTTAAAAACTGTTATGGAAAATGTTCATGTATATGTATATTTTGTTAACCGACTTCAAAAAAAGGAGGAGGTTCTCAATTCGGTTGTATTTTTTTTTTTTTTTTTATAAAAACGTGTTTGGAAAATTATTCTATTGATGTTTCTCTCCTTCGTTTTACTTTTGAATTGTCTCAGTTTCCTCTCATTGTATTTTTATAACTTTTATGTCGAAAATGTTTATATAACTCATCTTTTCTATTCAAATTTCGATGTAGATTCCCGTTTTGGTCCTTCTAGCTGTTCGCCCCTGATGTGTAGGTCTTGCAGAACAGTCTTCGTTGTGATAATTACTCGTTTCCGAAGATTTTATGATTTGAATAATTCATGGGATTATTTATAAGTCCACATGTTATCCTTGTTTACTGTCCTTGTTTTGACGCAGAGCGGGATATTTGAATCGTTACAATATCGTAACGATAATGATTCCATAGCCATGGAATTTTCGCAGCAGAATAATACAATTAACAACAATGGACACGAAATAATAAACTTGCATTATTGAGAAAAACTCTATCACTCGACATCTTGTTTTCTGTAACCAACTTTGTTTCTTTTATACTGAATAAATTCTTTTCAGTATCTGATGGAGACGACGGATTGTCGTAGAAACGTTAAATGCAATTCCATGGGAAAGAGTTAATTCAATTATCTGCTTTCGTTGACTCGACCTGATCGACTCCTTCATACTAATAAACTTGGATTATTGGATACGATTCTCTTTTGACAAGGGAGACACATGCACGCCAATCGGTGGCACTGAAAAATAATCTGTGTCCATTAAATTTAACTCGTTATTTTATTACTTCTAGAATCCTATGCCGCTGAACTGACTTTGTTTTGCAATAAAACTGCTGGAATCGGTCACCCGGTGTTGAAAATGGTGAATCGATGAATTATTTATACCTGCAAGTGAATAAAATTGCGTGCTTTCCATGTGAGAAAATGAACTCACTAATTGTTCTGGGTACTTTTACATTTTCAGCGAAGCAATTTGTTCCAACAATGTATTTTTCATATTTGTGTGGGTACAAATTTATGTTTACAAAACCTTATAATTATGGTCTGTACGGCAAGAATAACTTAAATATCTGATTATGCCTAAATTGTGCTTATGCGATAACAAAATCCTAATTTGTTTGTAAAAAAATATTCAACCCAACTTAGATTCATCATTTATTTTGAGATCCAACTCAATTGATCATTTGCAATATTTTTGATTGAATTGTGACAGCCACGGACTCCACTAGTTACTCCTACTCTCAGGTCGCTATTGACTCAATGATTCTTCAGTTTTTACACATTCCTCAAGTACGAGTTGATCATATATTATTCAGAGGTTCGTTTGAGCTAGGCAAAATATCGTGTTTTACGTCAGGATATTCGTACTCCTTTACCGCTTCAGCCGGACTACCGTTGGAGGTAAAAAAAGTCTTCAGACTATACGCAGGAGGGCTAGTAACGGATGGTGGTGTGACCGGATATCCGGGTGGATCAATCAGTCCATTTTTATCTCCAGTAATCTTGATGTGATGCTGATGATTCTCGTAGATCCTTCGAGCATTACTTTTAGCTACTTTGGGTGGATGGGGTAAAGCGTATCTCAGCTTATCCCAGAACCACGGATCCCCCTCATTCGACGTAGGTGTTCATGCTCAAATACGCCTTCAGCTCCGGATCTAAATTCTCTGTGGGCCCAATGTCTCCGTACAAAATGACGATGACTCGGGCTCCACCTTCGCTGAGAGGCTGGCTGTGGGCAGCCCTGAATTCCATTCTTCCCCAGACACTCTCCATAAAATTTGGAGACAGTACGACTATCGTGCGCCTCGACTCGTCCTCAGATCTCGCTATCTGAGTAGAGATCCACTCGCCCGCGACCCAGTCGCGAAATGGAGACAAAACTTGAACGGCTTCGGTCCCTTTTCTAGTTCCGGTACAAGCAGGTTGGTTACAAAGTCGTCATCTTCGTGAGAATAGCTGATGAAGGCGTCGAATTGTTTGTCTTTGTCTAATTCCTCCTCGGTCACAAACCACAGACACAAGTGATGGGCGAACACTGAACAGCCAGACTTTGATTTTCAATTCATATCTGTAATACAGGGCGACCAGGATGCCGACCAATAGGCCAAAGATTGCAATGCCCAAACTCGATCCAACGATAAGCCCCAACTGATGGAAGGCACATCTCGGACACTGTCATATTCGATATTTGACGTTGGTCGCTTACGCAGGTGACCTGTGATATCTCATTTATTTTTAGGTACTGCAATTGCACGAAACTCAGAAAATCTCTCGCTCCGCAATCACAGACCCAAGGATTACCGTACAGCTTCAGCTCCTCCAGAGAACTCGAATTCTGCAAGCGATCAAGAACCATGCTGTCTATCCCGGTCAGATTGTTGTTGTCGAGCGACAGAGTCTGAAATGATTGAAAATACATCCGTTACTCAAAATGAAAATTGTTGTGTAGCATTGTTGGATTCGATTATCGATATTCATGCTCACCACGAGGGTAGAAGGAATGTGCTGGGGCAAGATCCTCGTAATATTGTTGTTAGACAAATACAGCTTCGTGATATTGCCGGATCCTGTGTGATTGATGAAGGGAACCTCATTCAAAAAATTACCAGTCAAATTCAGTTCAACTTTCGAAACTGTTGGTTTACGTATCCACTTTGGCGCTATGGTCAAGTTTTTGTATGCACAATCGGCGACT
The DNA here is from genome assembly GCA_018420115.1 of Euura saliciscinereae. Lineage (NCBI taxonomy): Eukaryota > Metazoa > Arthropoda > Insecta > Hymenoptera > Tenthredinidae > Euura > Euura saliciscinereae. Next base: position 37,683 of record JAFFZH010014380.1, read on the forward strand.
AGATTGTCGTCGGACTTCCTGTACGAGCAGGTGCATCCCTCTGGACAAACTTCGTATCGCATATGAAAGTTTTATATTTCAACTCCGACACGAGTGTGTGCCTCATTGATTGAGGACTGTCGCAAGTCAAATAGCCAGGATCCACGAACGTCATTCTTTGAGCGTTCGGATGCATATCTCGGTCCAAATATTTCAGAAAACCGGTCAGATAACAGTCGCAGTCTATGGGGTTGTCGTCTATCACGATTTTCACCGGTTTCTCCTCAGTCAGCATCGTCTGCAATTCAGCATCTCGATCCGCATATAGAAAATTGATCCAACTTATCTTATTGTGCCTTATATCCATGAGTATATTTTCGGACGTGAATTGGAAATCTGTGTGCTGTTTCTTTTTTGTAGCGCTACGTTTGAAACGTCACATAGCAACCAGTGTCTCAGCAGAGTCAACAACGCCCGACTGGAATGGTAAAACGAAGAACTCAGCTAATTCACTTCATAACAAATATATAATAAATATTTTTATATTTTCGAAGATGTGACTCACCGATACGGCAAAAATTTTGTTGTACTTGAGATCCAACGAGCGAAGTTTAGTTAGTATCAAGTCCCAATCCTCGAAAATGTAGCTGATATTGTTGTGTGCCAATTGTAGATCGCGGAGTTTGAAGCAATTTCTGAATGGTGATTGATGCATGAATTCAAATTCTTCAAGTGTTATCTCGTTGTACGACAATCGTGCAACTTGCAAGTTGCTTAGATCCCAGAAACTCTTCGAATAGATGCTGCGTATCTGGTTATACTCCAAGTTTATTTCTCGCAGATTACTCAAGCGCGACAACAGATGACTGAAATCATTCCAAATGAAAAGTCCAATTAGTATCGGAAAAAATGAGGACGATGCTCATTGCTCAGTGGTTCGTTAATTCCTTCGGATTGTACTCACTTGGAAATGTGCTCCAATTTATTATTCTGCAAGTCCAACTTCTCAAGATTCGTCAATGCTCCGAAAATCCCATCAGGAAGATCGCTTATTCGGTTCTGACTGAGGTCGAGAGTCCGAAGATTTATTGAATCGTTGAAAATATTCTTCGGCAAAGTAGCTAATGAGTTTCCTCTGAACGTTATATTCCTGATGGCCGAACTACCCGAAATTATATCCCCCGGCAATTCCGCCAAGTTACTATTCTCTAGGTGGATTTCTTTGAGTTTCGGCAAATCAGCCAAAAATCCATTAGGCAAAGTTCGCATAGTGCCGCGGTTATTGTTGAGCCTGAAGTTCACGAGATCAAGATTACGAGACAGCAAATTAGCCGGAAGTGAGGCAAAACTATTCGACGACATAAACGTCGAGTTGAGACGTTGCAGCTTGGCAAAAATGCCTTCGGGCAGAGTGGTCAGCTTGTTTTCCATCGAAAACAAATCAGTCAGAGCGTCGAACGTACCCGCCTCAATTTTCGTCAATCCATTACCCCGAATACCGAGGCTTTCGAGTTCATTGAGGCCTCCGAACAACATAATGGATCAATTCTGGTCAGATTATTATTCCCCAATTCCAGTGCTTTCAGCTTTGTTACATTTTTTAAGAATCCCAACGGGAATTCCAGTCTGTTCTCCCTCAGCTCCACAATAGTAAGCTCTGGAAAATCCGCCAGCAAATCGGCCGGGACTTTGGTCAACTGATCACCGTTCATGCTCAGTCTTTTTACCGTTGGAAAACCTGCGAAATGTCTTCGTTCGAGGTCAGATCCCTGCAAGTCGGTGTAATCAAGGATCAGTCTATCGGTAGGCTGGACCCCAATGCTCTCCGCTATTTCGTGAAAAGTCATGTTGGTCATTGTACACCGCGAGAATTTCAACAGCTTGACGTTCGTAATTTTCTGGGTGGGCATCGCATGAAAATCCGTCCACAACGATTTTCCGTTACACTCAAAAGACGCCACTTCGTCGAATTTCACTTGGACATAGAAGCTGGAATTCGCTACACTATTACACCACATCTCGTGCTCGTTCCATGAATGGAAATCGGTACAGTTCCATCCAGGATTGACTCGTCCTGGGGTTCAAAATTTTCGTAGAAGAAGAAGAATTTCAGCAATATCTTCTTTTTTTTTTTATAGCGCACTGTGCGGTGAGTGTTCGTTATTGAGTCACTGAGTCGCGTTACACTCTGGACACTTGGCACACACACTGATTTTTCGAAATATGTATTTCGATCGATGAACAGTGATAAAGTTTCTTCAATTTTTAATCGTTCCACTTATTGTTAACAAAGAACAAAAATTTTATAAAACGTTTTTTTTTTAGTTCCAGCAAGTATTTGGAATTAACCAACGTCCCAAATAAATTCTTCAAAAATCTTGTCCTCTTTAATTGAATATATGAGGTATCTTAGAACTTTTTTGCTCTATATGCGAGACTATTTGCAGATACTCTAATTCAAGTGATTGTCCGGTATGTAGGTTATGTTGCGGGTTTAGGTCTTTATAATGCACTCGATTCGAATGAATCAATCCAGGTTGAAAACACGAGCTGTCTCAGTGTTACATTCATCTTTTTCTTTTTCTTCTTTTTTGATACAAAGTCAGTAGATCGAAGGAACTTACAAACAACATCACAAAAGTTGCGTATTACGCAGATCCATTTTTCTGTTGTTGGAAACTTGCAATCTCTTCTGTTCCGCGAACAAGTTCCTCATATCGACTAGGGCCTTTTCTATCGCTATAGCGAATCTCGCAGAGTTCGTTTCGGGTGAACTCTTCTTGCTGGAAATATGGAAGAACAGTAAATCTTCTCCGGCTATGATGTAAGAAACACCGTAACCGTCGTCAGCAACCGGTCCAAAACCGCCTCCGGCTGATATACAGTTTGGATATTTCTTTAAATCCAATCTCGAAGTCTGACCGTGGGGAGTCTGCGACGTAGACAGTCTCCAAGGTTCGCTCAACACTTTCTGAAGAAACGGAGAATTAACCTCTAGATATTTCGACACAACATACAAGCAGAAAAGGTGTCTATCTATCCCTTTGCCGCACATGGCATCCTGGTATCCCAACTGATGACGAGCAGCGGCAGCCATAAGCAATTTGTATCTGTGTTCGACTGTTGTCGATTCATCTTCCATGGATTTGACCCAGGCGGCGGATTCAATGGTACAAGGTCGGACAGTCTCTGTTCTTCCTTCCCTGAAGAGCCTCGTCATGGATGCTTCGTAGGTCAGACTAAATTTACCAGCGTCTCTGTAGTAAGCTAACTGAAGAGCCATCTGAATGTACGCATCTGGAGATACGCGGGCAGTCTTCATGAAACCTTTTCCATACGCGTCGTGCATGTAGATGCGAAGCTCGACGTCGTTCAACAGCTTCTCGGCTACTAAACATGAGTTTTCAATGGCTTCTAGACATTTCGGATTAATGTCCCATTGGAGTCTAGCAGGAGCAGGAGGCGTGAATTCCGCAGTTCCCACGGCTCGCCCGTCTTCTGTGTATCCAGTCTCCGCCTCAGTAGCTATACAGTATTCCCACAGGTGTCCTATCACGGGAGCATCGGCCCACGAGTGCTCGGCGTTGAAACCAATCCTTCCGTTAGTTCCGATGCAAAGTGTGAAAGACTTGTCGAACCATCGGTCGTATCCCTTTCCGTGCAGTAAAATTCTTCCATAACTGTCTAATTTATCCGGATGAGCCGGGTCAAACTCGTACGGAATATCATCTAAAGTGACAAAAAATGCGGCTTTTTCGATAAGGTCCAAGGACGTCTTGTTCACGCCTTTGCTGAAGTGCTCCGCCCTGGTTCTAGCCCAAGATGTTCTTTCGCCGGCGGTGAGAGCGGCCAATTTCTCTTCACCTTCGGCTGGGGCTGATGTATCGTCGAGGATTTGTTGTATTTGAATTTCAAGCTCGGAAGGATTCAAGATTCTGTTTTTATGGTAGATCAAAACCTTGTGGTATCTTCCTCTATGGTAGACGACGATGTGCCTCGAGTCCTGGACGTGGACAATTTTGTCGGTCTCGATACCCGGGATTCTAGTGGTATTGAATATCCTCTCGTACTGCCAAGAGCAGAGCGGTACCAAGCCTTGGACCAGGATTGGCTCGAGTTCCTGCCTCTCGATGAGCCTGCGGTACTGCAAACAAGTATGGATCGTGATCGCGGCGCGAGTCGCCTGAATCGTAGTCGGGTGCATGAGAATGGCGTCAATCCCGTAAAAATTTGAGTTAACCATGAGCGGAGATCTTCCTCTGAGATAAACGTACTCCTCCCACCAATCGGAAACGTAGTTAGCGGACCACCAAGATTTCAGTATCAAATAACGCTGGAGTTTCACTGCGATTCCAGACTTGAATTCGATCGCGTCTCTCTCCATTTTTGCGTAATTGTCGTCATCCAAAAGCGGTCGAACGCTTCTCAAGTACCTTTGGATGGTGTCTTCGACGGAGGGGAGAGGAAGTCTGGGAAGAGACCCCTGGAAGCTGTACAACATCGGAGTACTCCATCCGGACAAGAGTTTGACCCCGCCGAGCCATAGTTTTGTAACTAAAGAGATGCTGCTTCCTTTGGCACGAGATTCGTACATCCATCCTTTGTAGATTAGCAAGAGCTTCAGAGAGTATCGTATAGTGTATATGACGAATAGCCACAGTAAAACAGCGACGAGAAACGATCCGGCGAAGTGAGCTGTTATGGAAGATCCAGGAAGATACGGAGATACTTTTCCCACAAGATCGTAAGGCACTTCATATCCGGCAAAGTGAATCGCAGCGACGATAGCTGCGGTCAACCAAAGACTTTGTAGAGACGCCGGATACACTCCGGTCTTTATGTTATTCTGAAATCTGAAGAACCTCTTTTTCCAAGATCGTATACCAGATTGCCATACAAGATGTAAGACCTCCCGGTCAAAATTAACGTCCCATCCCTCGTGGGTGATGGAGAAGCTGAACGCAACAGCCGAGTGGGCTTCAGCCATGCTGTTAGAGTCTCAGTATAAATGGATGGCGTTGTCTTTTGTTTTTCAACACTCTCGAGGCTGCTTAAACTACTCCAACGTCCACTTGTCCGAAACTCTTGTTATCGTTATTCAACTTTTTTTATTTCAAAGATGTCGAGGGAACCTTGCATGCCCGCGGTATGCGGTACTCGCTCTCTATAAAACGTTGATTTTTAATGAACGGTAGTTTGGCGATGTACAATAGGTTGGAGGTCTCACTGGCTCGGCTCCCAGTTAACAACTAACTTTTGAACCCACAACCCGGTCGTTATATACCCGAAATATGCCTACGTACCCCGGTGCAGTGGAAGGGGGCACAAGTCAGGGGAGATTCCTGGATTCCTGGTAGGAAAAACCCTGCAGCTGTCCCTGAGTTGACTGACTGGGCAAAGGGATGCGTATTCATTTATGCTTGATCCGCGTCCGCGGATCGAGGGAATATTAAATTAACGGTATTGATAAACTCTTAATTATTTTTCAGTTATCGCCGGACGACCAGATCGGTTAATGTTGCAGGTTTATAGACTATGGTCCTTTTTCTACGAATTTCTGCACAGTTTTTAAACCACGAGGTCGTACCTGGTGGTATACTTGGCTGCAGTGGAGTACCAAGGATAATTCAAAGGAAGTAGGTATGACTCGTTATGTCAGACGAGATATAAAAATTGCTCGTCATGAGATTCTGGGTATTGTTCTTCTTCATTGGTTAGCCTCATCGTCTGGGGGAAAAGAATCTGTTCGCCTTATTACACTGTTAAAAATATACTGAAATTTCTTATACAAACAGGAATTAAATTTACAAAAAATTTAGTACAATCTTGACTATGAAATTCCAGAATGATTTTTAATTTTCAAAACTGCTATATGAAGATTCAAATATTGAAAAAGTTGAATAATAATAATATACAAAAAGTATATGTTAATTGCTTCACATACATTTTTATGAATCCTAATACAGAAATTTCTAACAGTGTAGATTCGATGGTTTATCCCACGTGACAGTTGTTAGATAATTACCATTTTATAGTCTTGTCTCGACAAAAGAATACACGACATGAATTTAGCCGCTATTTTTGCAACGTCCTTAGAAATAGAGTTGCAACTTTACTTTGTGGAGTTTTGTTTGAATAAAAAAAGATCGATGACTCCGATCTAGCCGATCGAGTGGGAAACAAGGATAAACGGGTTTGGGCTGACAATGAGCCAGTCTTCGAACATCCCGTTATTTATTCTTTTCTCGGTTGCTTTGGAATTTGCAAATATGACCTCAGATTCTTGATCAGCGGTTCAAAAAACCTTCGAATACAATTTTCCGTAAGATTTCGAATGTTTTTAGTATTTTTTCCAGCAAATCGGACTCGCCATTCTGAATTCTGCAAAACTGACTCCAGATCCGTGTGCAGCGATCCAAAAAAAACATATGATATCGAATCTTATTGAAATCCGTTGATCCCTTCTCAAGATATCGTTATTTTTTTTTTTTTTTAGAATTTCGTTATTTAAATATCTCGAAAAGTATTAGAGTGATCAAAGTGATCAGTTCTATGTTTGTAAAAGGCGCGTCGATTGAGACCGAGTTGATCAAAATCCGACCGCGCGTTCTCGAGATATTGTCGGACAAAAAATTGGCCACGTTCATACATACATACACACACACAGACGTCCGCTTGGAAATGATCGTCTCTGGACCTGAAAACGTGGAGATCTAGTGAAAACTGAACCTTTCATTTTAGGGTTGATTACAATAACTTCTGATTACGATAATTGATAGAGTAACAAAAAATGTCGTACAAAGTTTTCTCTTGGACCGACCGTTTAGGTGTTAAGTCTTGCGCCAAAGTTCAAAAATGCAGAAATAGAAATCTTGAGGGTAATGCGGGTTCCATTCCCGGGGCGCCTGATGATTTTCCTCATCGACATTTCAGGTCTTCCAGCTAACAAAAAGAGTAACTGAAGGTGGACATACCGATTCGAATGAAAATTTAGCCACAGGTAGTCCTTAGTGTACTGATCTAAATGTTATATGCCATTCGGGCAGTAGGGGTCCTGGGGTGGAGCAAAAAAATGGAAAAGCTTTTTTTTCCTATTTACGAGTAAGACATTCGATACATGGAAACAAATGCAAACTCTCGCCCACACAGGAATAAATAAATTGAGGAAAAAAAATGAAGTAGAAGGCAATAATACTCATCCGTTGCGAGTTTGTGCAGGTGAATATACATGGATTTACCTTCAGTTCCGTGAATTAATGTAGGTAAGCGGCATCGTGCCGAGGATTAACTCATACAATGCCAAATATTTCTCGGGAAAAATAGTATACCTGTGGATTCCACAAATTGCTATTGTCTTGGCTCGCTCCCTGACTCTCGCAGGTGGTCGAAACTTGATGGCGTGCACGTTATGAAATTACAAAAGGCCGCGTTCTGCATAATTCTGCACCTGAGAAGTTGAATAATGAAGCAGCAAATATGGGGAATCCCAGGTAAAGTAATATTATTCTGTTTCACGGAATTTCCGAAGAGCACTGAACATAATGAGCGGCATCGGAAACGGCTGAAATGTCGATCCGAGAATTATACTGAAATATTCTGTAGTCTACCATCACCGAGAAGAACTCTAACAACACTCTAACAGCATAGGTAGGTGATGCTCAATCGGTTATTGATCACGAGACACCTCGTCCCCTACTTGCGAAGATTCTTACCATACGTTGCTGCCGAGGAAGAACTGCGGCGCGCCTTGAATAGATCCACGTGAAGTAGGTATGCCGCTGTCAAAAAGTGATTGGCGTGACAAATATCTGACGATTGACGATGATATTGTAATGATTACGAAAATACAATTATCTAATATGCATATGCATATACATATAGGATACATGACATGTCGTGTGATCGTCCGGCGTAAATCTCCAAGTTCGTACGCGGGTATAACGGCAGCGAAAAGGTTCAAGGCGTAATGTTACGTGTTACGTACATATCCTCATACTATTTAAGTACATTAATAATGGATTTTTATACGTATATTCCGATGCCGATAATTTATTCTCCCGTATAAGCCTGTGCTAACGCAGCTGAAATATGTTTCGCCTGACCGTCGTGGTGATACGATTCGCGGCGTAATCGCTGCCAAAATCATCCTGCTTGCAACAAGGGATTTCCGCCACAACGGGATAATTCATTCGTCGTTCTTTCATTCCTCATGTATGGAAATCTTCGGTACATCTTTTTGCGGAATCGCACAGAAGACTGTGCAATCCACAAATCCGGACCGGTGTTGTCTCGATGCTGTCTTGAATTTTTCGTAGCTCAGTGTCAGTAAAATCAGCGGAAGCTTTCCTGTGTAGTTGATAGACGTACAGTACACTGAAAGAAATTTTATTGCAAAAAGTACAATAGCATATAGTATTTTAGGGGCACACGAGGGACAACCATAAGTATTCCTATAATCAGAGGACAATATACTATTTCCCTGGAAATAATTGCTATAGACTATTGTAATTCTCGCTTCATAGGATCATATTGATACCTTTATGTGTAGCAAGAATTACAATAGTCTATAGCAGGGGAGGCCAACAGGGACTCCCAGAGCCAAATTCACTCCCGCCAGGTATACGTGCGCTCCTAAGCTTGTTACCCGTCCACTTAGAAAGGATTAATACCTGACCACCTGGGACTACCTGGACTGAACGGGGGGTCGCATAGAACAATGGGTTCTTAGAATAATTTACCTGGTCAGATGTAAACATATCGAACGTGTCCCATATTCCTATGCCCAATTGCTCATGCCTATTGTCCGTTATCATAGGATCGACAGACCTTTCCTCAACCCAGGTAACAAGCTTACCTGACCCGCCCAATTATGTACTCCGGCTTCCGGGCTTTGAGCTCCCAAAATGGCGCGTGTTGGCCTCCCCTGGTCTATAGAAATTATTGCTAGGGAAATAGTATAATATCCTATAAGTATAGGAATTCTTATGGTTGTACCTCGTTTGCCCCTAAAATACTATATGCCCATGGGGTTCAACCGGTGCAGTTTCTGCCCAATTCGCAGTCCGCAGGTATACGTGTGCAGGGAAGCCTATTACCCGTCCAGTTAGAGAGGATTAATACCTGGCCGTTTGGGACTACCTGGAGTGAACGGGGCTGCATAGAACAATCGGCTCTTAGAATTCATTACCTGGTCAGACATAAACAGTCCTATTTTGTCAAAAGATCGTATCGCCAGCTATGACAGTCGTGTCCCATTCCTATGCCCAATGGCCCATGCCTATTGTCCCTTATAATTGGATCGACAGACCTTTCCTCGACCCAGGTAACAAGCTTACCATTATGTGCAGTGGTCGTGGGGTCTTGTGCAGGAAAATTCGACGGGTTGGGCACCCTCGCTATATGCTATTGTACTTTTTGCAATAAAATTTCTTTCAGTGTACGCGTGGCTTCGCGTCTCAAGTGGATTACATCAATCAGGTGTGCGGCACAATTCAAGCGATTAGCGTTACTATTAGGCAATACGATCCAATCGAGTCGATCAATGAATTGACTCGATTGGATCGTATTGCCTAATAATGGGTACCTCGAGTGATAAATTCTCCTATTGCAATCATAAATGTTGTTGGTTTTCAATGTTTCGGAGTTGCGAGTTCTCTATACGTATGAATACACTCAGCGAGGTTGGTTTGGACCGGTTCAAGGCCAGTATTAGTACGCGAGCCCCGTATACGCATGGCCAAAAGCAATCTCGCGCAAGTGTACTAGTTGATACGTACAGTGATTCGCTTATCTTATACCAGATCCGATATTTTCCCATGACAAATTACCGCGAAGCAACCCCCCCCCCCCCCCCCCCCCCCCCTCGCCGCGTCCTGCCCGGGATGCACGGTGGTATAAAACACGGCGGTATAAACGGCTCAACTTTAGTTAACGTTGAACGCTCAACTTGCGAAGGTCGACGAAACCGAGAGCGGGTAGTAAATACGTGGTCAATTTGCCGGCAATATTGTGCAACATGGTGAAAAACATTGATAGGCAGAAGCTGGAGGACGCGGCTACCCGGCTGCGAATTCTTTCCGTTCAAGCAACTCAAGCATCCAACAGCGGGTATATCTGCAATGTTTCATTCCCACTTGCGATAAGGATATACTTAATTATATCCAGAAACTATAATATTCACGCGAGATGAGAATGGATCAAGTATTATTATATTTAACAATATTTGACAATTCTCGAGTAATTATAAGGCCGCTAGCCTTTCGATCAGTCTTGACCATTTCTACGTCGCAAAATTAGCATTTTCCCGAAATTTCGGCCGCTCGTTGTCTTACCCAAGATGATATGCAATGCGCAAAGGTCGTCAAAGGCATCATACCTACTGGATCTTGATTATTTGTATATCGTACACAAGACTTTGTTATCAGTCTGAATCAGAATTTCGGGGAAATCGATGTAACGTATTTTTTCAATTAATAATACCATAATAATGTCATCACACGTGCAAGGTGTGGTCTTAATTTAACCGAATGTTCAACCACTTGAAAATCCGACAAAGCCGATTCGATGGATTATTTTACCTTTTTCTAATAAGTACCGATGAAATACGCTATTGAAGCGGGAACAGCGGACGCAGGTGGTATTTATTTGTCATCACTTCGCATTAACGAATTTCATGAAGTCGATTTTGTTCATCCATAGGCATCCGACATCATGTTCGTCGATGGCAGAAATCATGTCTGTCCTTTTCTTCCACACGATGCGCTACAAACTCTCCGCTCCCAGAGACCCGAGCAGTGACAGATTTATTTTGAGCAAAGGACACGCGGCGCCGATCCTGTATGCTGGTCAGTTCGATTCTACCGTTTGTTGGGACTTGAAGCATTAACAAATGTGAAATCTCAATTGTGAGGTACGATCTTTGAAAATATCTTTCTCTGTTCACAGCTTGGGCCGAGGCAGGGCTGTTCCCGACAAGTGAGCTTCTGAACCTCCGTAAGTTCGATAGTGACCTGGAAGGACATCCTACTCCCCGATTGAACTTCATCGATGTAGGAACTGGATCCCTTGGCCAAGGGCTGTCGGTTGGTGCTGGCATGGCCTACGTCGGCAAGAACTACGACAAGGCGAGCTACAGGTGAGAAGTTCAGTTTCTTCGAGAATAGGTATTGGTGAAGGGAAAAAATTTAGATTTGAGGTTCGACACAAAAAAAAAGGAGGAAACAATTACCACGATGAGGTCCAAATATTGAAAATAGGAGAAGGATTTAGGAAATTTAGGGTTTATTCGAGGGTTGCTGCATGACTGTGTCTGTAAAAGAAATCGTGCTCGACCGTTACAGAACGTATGTGCTCCTCGGAGATGGAGAGTCTCAGGAAGGATCGGTCTGGGAGGCTCTGAACTTTACTTCTTACTACAAGTTGGACAACCTCTGTGTAATCTTTGACATCAACCGTCTGGGACAAAGTGCGCCAACCTCCCTGGATCATAAGCTGGAGACCTACCGTACCCGCCTGGAATCATTTGGCTTCAACGCTCTGGTCGTCGATGGCCACGACGTCGAGGAGCTGGCTGAGGTATTGAATGCTTTTGCCCACGGGTTCTACATCGATTCCCAGAATCAAACCGTTCGAAACAATAACTTTTATTTGATCATAAATCTTCTCCAGGCCTTCCACGAAGCGCAGAATACCACTGGCCGGCCAACTGCTATTTTAGCAAAGACTTTTAAGGGCCGAGACTTTGGACCTGAAATTGAAGATCTCATTAACTGGCATGGAAAAGCTCTGGGAGACAAAGGGAAAGGTGTAATAAAGGTAAGGAATCGTCAAAACTGAATACTGCAACAAAGTAACTGTCTCTGTTGAACATGTGGATGTATGAATAATTCAAGCCATATTTCAGCATCTGACTTCGCTTTTGAAAAATACTGGCCCCTTGAGTCTTCACCCACAGAAGCCACTCGTCGAGGATGCTCCGAACGTCGATATCACAAACATCGAGTTGACCACAGCACCCAGCTACAAAGTGGGAGATCAGATCGCGACGCGTGTTGCCTATGGTAGCGGTCTTGCCAAGGTAGATATCCCGCCGATAACAAGAGCCAAGCGGATGCATTTCCGAAAGATTCTAAACTTACAAATCGTTTTAGATCGCAGCCAACAATTCCCGAGTGATCGCTCTGGACGGCGACATGAGGACTTCGACCTATTCCGAAAACATCAGAACAGTGGATCCGGAAAGATACATCGAATGTTTCATCGCTGAACAGAATTTGGTGGGCGTCGGAATTGGAGCAGCTTGCCGCGATCGTACCGTCGCCTTTGTCTCGACATTTGCAACATTCTTCACGCGTGCCTTCGACCAGGTAAATAATGCCCCAATGGAGTAATATAAAACCTTGCGGGATATCTCTTATTCGGTTGTATACAAGCTGCTAAACGAATTCGTTCGTTCGTTTCAGATCCGTATGGGCGCCGTTTCCCAAACCAACTTGAACTTTTGTGGCTCTCACGCCGGCTGTTCCATCGGTGAAGACGGACCGTCCCAGATGGGTCTAGAAGACTTGGCCCTGTTCCGCAGTGTGCCTGGATCCACCATTTTCTATCCAAGTGACGCCGTTTCTACGGAACGCGCGGTAGAACTAGCAGCAAACACCAAGGGGATCTGCTTCATTCGTACATCGCGTCCATCTACCCCTGTTATTTACAAGAACAGCCAAGTATTCGAGATCGGAAAGGCCCACGTTGTAAAATCATCCGGCAAAGATCAAGTCCTGATCGTAGCTGAAAACCTAATAGATTCGAGTGAAATTCGGTACTCGGGGGCTTTTGGGGTCGCTGATTACGAATCCGAAGTCAAAAATCTCAAAAACAAAATGGCGGACCAAAAACGGTAACAAATTTCTTCAAAAACCTAATGGATCCGAGTGAAAGTCGGTACTCGGGGGTTTTTGGGGTCGCTGATTACGAATCGAAAGTCAAAAATCTCAAAAACAAAATGGTGGGAAATGTTCAGGCATATGCATATACAGGAATAAAGACTTTTTATTTTTCAGTATTAATGTCATGAAATGTGGAGGCTTATAAAATTAGTGGAATACAATTTCCTCATCCGAATCATCGTCGTCAAATTCAGAATCCGTTTCTACTGTAGATTGACTCGTTATTGTAGGTGGGATCAACAATTCTACAGCTTCCGGAGTTAAACTTCGCATTTTCTTCTATGGCAATTTACGGATGCTGGAAATGTACGGATCAGATGTTACCATCAGCCGGTTCCAAACATCTTCCATTGTTTTTGATCTCGAACACTTTCGTGATAAATTTTCTCGGATGCTTTTGATGTCCTTGTTCCGAGCTTCCTAAGCATCTTCAGATAACTGGCCGATTGGTAACAATGCATGAGCTATTATTTCTGGTCCATGGATCAGAAGTTTGTGCACCGAAGTAGGCATATAATACCACGGGTAAAGCTGTACAAATAGTCGTGCAGTTTCTATCGCATATTTTCGAAATTTGTCGATATTAATCGCATGGCCACTCGAAATAGCCTGCAGAATAGCGTAGAAGCGTGTGATTAATTTTTCGTCAACACCTGTTATCATTGCAGACACCCTAGAGTTTTCGAAAAAGCGCCGAGCTGTATTCCCATCATTAGTATTGCCGAATCCAGGCTTCGGATAATCGACGATTAGTCCTAATTGCGTTTGAAAGCCCTTTTGAACAACTCTCTTGCTCTCTTGTACAATCCGCTTTTCTTCCTCAGTACGGGCTTGCCATTTCTTTATTTTCATTTTGTAGGACAAATGTAAACAACATTCGAAAAAAACGTATCCACCCATGCAAAGTAGATAGTCCAAACTTGAAATTCTCTTCGTTGACTGTTCTTTCGAGAAGAGCATCGATGTCGTTGAAATTTTTGGATGTAGCTCCACATAGATAGCAACGTTGAGCCGAACTCGTTGATGTCAATGCGTTACAAACTTTCCCATCGATCATTGTTAATGTCATTTGGAATGCAACTGAGATTTAGTTCTGATTTATGATTGTTTCGTAAGGAACAAGTGTCTTTATCTGGTCATTGATGTAGCGTTCTTCGTCCACTGTTGAATCCGTGTTTTCGTGCAGAAACTGTAATCTTAGTGGTCTACAAAACCGTGGAGATGAAGGCCTCGGGTTCTTCCAAATCACAATTTCAGGATTCGATTTACAATCGACAGATACGAATTGTAATCGCACAACCGAAGTGAAGAACACACTTGTATCCGAAATGCTGTCATCTTCAAATTTCTGCTTGTATGCACTTTGTCCAGAGCTTCCGTCACAGCCCCACTTGCAAATGAGGGTCATCTTTTTAACATTCTCGTCAGCTATACTCGAAATAACTTCACGTTGAAGTAATAAAATACGCTGAACAGTATGGTCCAACAAAGCCTGTAACTGAACTTCTGCTTTGCTCTCCGTAATAGTAGTAGCCGTATGGGGTGGATAACACAGGTTTTTGGCTTCTGCTACTTTCGAGTACGGAGGAATGAGACGACTGTGCGTCGACTCATCGACGACGACTCGTCTGCGTTGCACCCTTCACAATTTCCGCAGCATCCAGTTGTCCTGAAGATCGAAGGCTCATTTCAGTAGCATATGCCAACTCGCTTGTAGTCAATGTTGCACGGACTTCTTCGGTCTGCCTTCGTTTCGAATTTTCACTTAATGACTCGAAGTCCTTAGAAGGGCGACCACGTGCAGCGGTCGCGGTCACTGCAGGTGTCTTCTGAGAAAGAGCAGGTACCGGAAAGGACACGTGCCCATCGAGCCATTCCTCGTATTTATTGTAAAACTTATCTTCATACCTGCCGACCGATTGCCACTTTGTTCGCATTTTGGCAAATAGGGTCGACAAAGACTTCTTCATATCCTCCTGAATGAGCACCGAACGTCCACTTTTGTTGGAAATTTCTGCTGAAAGGTGTTCCAATAAATCGGCGAATGGTTCATTCAAACGCCCTTTCACAATAACGAAGACCTCCCTCCGGGTGTATAGTAAATTGTCGTCGGTACTAGACCCTGTAATAAAGCAACAGAAAATTAGAAATTGATTTGCATATGAGAACTTGCAATATTTAACGTAAACTACAATTAATAAAATACCATGAAACTCATTGGATAAACTGAATTCTTCCTGAAATTAATTTTTTT
>JAFFZH010014381.1:4984-20831 GCA_018420115.1 Euura saliciscinereae
TGCAGCTTTTCGATAGAAGCGAGAAAAACAGCGATATCTCATGAACCTCAGGATGAAAAAAATACCCAACTGACCGCTGAGAAAAACTGAACAGAAACGTAAGAATACGTCTTTTCGATACTCCCAGTAGTTCAGCTGTTGAAAAATGAATGAGTTTGAGCACCGCATACATTTTGAGATTGCAACTTTTCGATAGCACCGAGAAAAATAGCGGTATCTCATGAACCGAGTGTCCGCTCAGGATGAAAAAATACCCAACTGACCGCTGAGAAAAACTGAACAAAAACGTATGAATACGTCTTTTCGATACTCCCAGTGGTTCAGCTGTTAAAAAATGAATTACATCAGGATGCCGAGTCACTATACTGACTATATCGCGTCTCTCCGCGCGCATGCGCAGTGGGATGCGTGAAGGATCTGCGCACCGGTTTCGCTGATCTATAACCTCAAACTTATCGGCATCATCAGCACGAATCGGACTGGATTGGTTATAATTTGTGCCATAAAGCCGCCACTTTGGGGTCCAAATTTTTTTCTCCCAAGAATCGGTTTTAGAAATTTATGAATAGGTTCAAAACGCTTTGATCTGTGATCAAATAGCGATTTCAGTTCTCTGAATCTGCGATTCACAGTTTTTGATCTTCTGATACGCCAATTAGCCGCGGCTAGACGGATTTCCGAGTAACCTTTTATACACAAACTCTGATCAATCCGATACCCACTTCACGCCCATTCAACGAATTGGCCCTCAATTCCAATCATATGACCTGGAATAACCTTTTCAATATTACTTCTGTGATAGTTTGTTTTACAGATTTATTAAAGATTTTTCGAAATTTATGATACGTCATTTTTGGTCTTAATTAACTGAGTTTTAGACTGACGTTTCAATTTCAACCGAACAAGATCAATCCTCTGAATTACGTCGAACAACAGCTGATAACAAAAAAAAAGTATATATCCACAACACACACAGAGAGAGAGAGATAGAGATAAAACCTATAATATATCAATTGCCTCTGATTGCCGTGTTTTCATCCACGTCCGGATATGCTGGTGCTGCTGTTGCTGCACAGTTGGCTGTATTTAATTGGGTCAGTTTGTAATTGGGTTTCTCTCAATTTAACAAAGTAGCATACCTGGCTAAACTACATCTGAAAACTGTGGAACCGATTGATCTTAAACCCGTTCAAAACTAAGTTAACGTTTTTTTCTTATAAATAATTCAAGATTGCAGACTTTGTCTATTATATAGAGACACATAAAATGCATTAAACAACTTCGATTAATCGAAGCTTTTCTATCAATGATCTCTCGTAAAAATAGCGACTCGATTGATCGGCACTAAAAGCGAATCAATCAATCGACTAATCGAAAAGAAAAACGATTCGATAAATCGATTAATTGAAGGAACAATAAATCGATGAATCGACTAATCGGTCAACCTTATGAATAACAGTAAATCGAGGAAACATAGAATCGATGAATCGAAAGAAAACAACGATTTTACAGATCGACTGATCGATTGATGAAGAATGGCTTGGAAATCGATGGTTCGATGAATCGACTGATCGAAAGAAAACAACGAATCGATGAATTGATCGATCGATCGACCTAAAGGAACATAAATCGAGAAAAGAACGAATCGATAAATCGACTAATCGGTTTGAGAAGAATACATTGGAAATCGAACGAATCGACGATTTCGACTGATCGAAGAAAACAGAAAATCGATAAATTTGTCAATCGATTAACATAGAAAACAATAAATCGAGAAAAGAACGAATCGATAAATCGACTAATCGATTTGAGAAGCATACATTGGAAATCGAACGAATCGACGAGTTCGACTAATCGAAGAAAACAGAAAATCGATAATTGATCGGTTTCCTCCATATAGAAAATCGATAAATTTATCAATCGATTAACCTAGAAAACAATAAATCGAGAAAAGAACGAATCGATTGAGGAAGAATACATTGGAAATCGAACGAATCGACGAGTTCGACTAATCGAAGAAAACAGAAAATCGATAAATTTATCAATCGATTAACATAGAAAACAATAAATCGAGAAAAGAACGAATCGATAAATCGACTAATCGAGAGAAAAAAATGAGTCACTCAATCCACTGATCGATTACAATGAAAAAAAAAAAAAAAACAATGGATCGACGAATCAATAAATCTGTAAAAGTTGTTATGATTATCATTATTTTTTTGTTTCCGGCTTGAAATCTGGAGATTTTTGGTCTACGTGCGGTGTGGGGATATAATGTGGTACTTTTAGACCATGGATTTTACCACGCTCTGTACATGACGTACGTAACAATTAGTCGTGGAAAATTTTCGGTACAGGTTGTCACGTGCGGTTCGAACGCGTGTGAGAAACGACAATAGAGGAGGTCAGGTGCGGGGTAGATTTTGGCCATATATATATACACATATATATATACTGTATACAGGCGTGATCGTGCGACCGACGTATCACAAACGACCGCTGTCGAAAACTTGTGACGCGTTTCATGCGTCAAACGGCGGTTGTTGGTACCGACGCCGACGCCGACGTCGACGTCGACGCTGACGCTATATGCGACAGCGAACTGGATTCAACCTGTTTCCTCTACGAGGAGATGATCGCGCAAGGAACAAGAAAGGAGTAAAAAATGATAAACAATTTTTTACAAAGACTCCACGAGGTGTATAAAAAACGGTCATTTGTCAGAGCCAAGAGTCTGCGAGATTGCTAAAAATTGAGCTGAAGAAAAATAAGACATGGTAGATGAAATTTTGTCAAACTGATCGAGAGAGCGAAGAAAATTAATTTTTTACCTCCAGACGGGGTCGAAATAATAAAGTTATTGTTATTTCTTCAAGAAAATGGCGGGAAAAAAATATTTGAATCTTCCAGATTGTCTAGATTTGATACTTGAAGAGATAAGAAATCAAAAAAACTGTAATAAAATTCATATAAAAAATATTGAAAGGTATTCGATTTTGAAATTTCGATATTTAAGGCAAGAAAAAAAGTCAAGGTACACGAAATCAGAAACGATTCATTTTTCATGATTGTAAAATGAGTGAGCACCTAAAATCTCATGAAAAAATATTTTCAGAATTATATAAGGAGCTATTCGACTTCACGAATAAAAATAAAACCGACTTAAAAAATCATAACTTCTACGATTTTTATAATTCTCAGCTGAAATTCGGTCAATACTTTCAGTGTATGAAAATACATTGAGAAAAAATTCGATAACTATTTCTGACAAATTGTAGTTGTTCTGGTGAATCGATAGACGTCTCTTTTTTTCCCCTCTTGTGGTTAACGGGCTTTTTTGCTTGATTCACCTAGAATTCCCCAATTGGCTTTTTTTTCGCTTATAATCAAATATCCCCTAAAGAAAATAAGATCGCACGATGGGTATGTATACATACATGGACAGGAAACGAGGGTACTAAACTGTTCCGAAATAAATGTATTATATATACGTAATCAAATAAAGGGTACCGCGAGGCAGCTGTTAATAAATGTATTAAAAAGGTTCTTTTTTTAAATTGATATCGTGGTATGTATGCAGTAACATGAAAAATGATTTTTACTACTTTATTAATGTTTGTACTTGTGGATCGGTCGGTAAATATGAGTCGGTAAAGTGGAAATAATAACCTGAAGGCAAATAAAAAAAATCCTCGAATGTAAAACACATACGAACGTCATAACATTTGTCGAACCAACTGTGTATTTTTTTCTCCCTTTTTTTTCTCTGTTTGAGCATCTTTAGATTCGTTCATAATATTTTTCATTAACTTTCCTTTTTCATATCCCTCGAGATTGATAAGTTTCAGTTCTTTTACTTTTTATTATCGAGTCAAATGATTTATTCACCGTTTTCAGATAAATTCAATTTTTTTTTTTTAAATTAAGAAAAAATGATTTGCCCGAAATATAACTTTTTCTCAAATTTTTTTTATTTTTTACAATCTATTGAAGATTCAGATCGAGGAAATTTGTCATTTAATAAAAATCGTAGAGTGAATAAATAAAATTTATAAGTATGCAAATTGAAAAAAAAAGTATTTTTGATTTAGAAATTGTCATTCAGATACTAAAAACGATTTTTTTTTGTTGACATTACACAATTTTTTTTGGCCCGCGGGGGGGAAGTGATACAATAACGAAAAAGTAATCTGTTTCATTTGATCCTTTTGAATTTTTATCGCATAATTATCGCTCTTTTATTATCTTCTCATTCGTAATGATGGCAACACTGAGAAAAGAGTTTCTTTATACCAAATGAACGCATTTATTTGAAAATTTCGCGAAATATTCGTTAGCTGTTAAAGAATATCTTAACATGAAGTAAATATACATGTTGTTCTAACTACTGTGGAAATTCCGTAGTATTCGCAATAAATAAAGCATTCGGTTGAGACAAAAATCACACCATGTCTACTCAAATACAGATTTATTAACAGTTAACAAATCTTACATGAGGGTTTGAGATTTGATGTAATTCGTGCGTAGTAGTCTGTACGCTTGCCGCTCGAGGTGAGAGCGGCGCTGAATACTCTAGCTACAGTCTCGCGAGTAAAAGCGCGCCAGTCATAATACATTCACCGACGGGAGGCGCATCATTCTAAGCTCGAGGCGAACCCGTTCCTGGGCATTGTTCGGGCAGCATATTTTAGGCATGCACTATCTTTTTCGGTGGAAATAGTGAAGACATTATTCCAACAGTCACTTGTCACGTTAAAAAAAATTGGGACATGACTTCTTAGTCAATACCTGATTGGTCGAAAAAAAAAGATCACCATTCGTGGATAACTGCACTGATAGAAAAGCACAATTTATTAACTATTCGTAGTTGAACTTCATGATCGTTCTGCTGAAACGACAGGTGCGGTTTGAAGAGAAATACAAGATTTCTTAACTATTAAGAAATCCTCATTTCACTATCGTGTTTGATCGTCTGATATAACTGGACGCGAATTTCAAGGAAATTGATGATTCGTTAACTATTAAGAAATCTTTATTTGAGACAAAGAAAACACTCAAATGAATGATTTCTTAGCTATGACTAAATGTATATTTGCCTATATACGAATATACGATTCGTTAACTGTTAACGAACTTTGTTAACAACAACAAAACTCTTTTCTCAGTGAATAATCAAGTCTTATGAAATAGTGATGAAAATTAGCCACGGCCAATTTTACATTCGACTATAATAGATCCTTTGACTGAGTCGAATCGTTTCAAGTAATTTCCGGTACAGGTGATAAAATACAGTAGGTATAATTGAACCGAGCAATCTTCCTCTCATGTAGCATAATCAGATTGAAAATAAAAAAAATAAAAAAACAAA
This sequence comes from Euura saliciscinereae, assembly GCA_018420115.1. Taxonomy (NCBI): domain Eukaryota; kingdom Metazoa; phylum Arthropoda; class Insecta; order Hymenoptera; family Tenthredinidae; genus Euura; species Euura saliciscinereae. The sequence goes on from JAFFZH010014381.1 coordinate 10,353, forward strand.
AAAAACAGCAACAACGATAATAATATTTTTGAGTACCTATACTTCGATATTTGATCCAGAAATTGGATAGGAGAAAAAAAAGGGAGCATATTTAGGCTGACCTTGATGTGCCAGTCCAAGAACTTTTCGCTTAATTTCACAATCGAGTCGAGATCAAATAATATTGTTATCCAATTTTTTTTACAGGAAATTGAACGTCGATCAGTTCGTGATCAGTGAATAAAAAAAAAACCTCAGGGATTATATTTAATAAAAATTGGACGAGTTTGAATTCAGGAACGCAATACTGGATCCGCCATTACGATTTTTTTAATTTGAACTCGGATTCGGTATCAGCGACCCCAAAAACATTTGAATACCAGTTTCGATCGAAATCAGAATGTATTCAGATTTTTTGACAGCATATTGGATTCGACATTCTGAATTTTACGAATCTGATCTCAGAATAGTTATCAGCAACTCAAAAAACCTGTAAACCTGAATTTTCGTCAAGATTTTTTGATTGGTTATCCAGATATTTGGGGAAATTTGTTCTCTAAATAATTCGAATACTGATTGATTGATCAGATTTAAAATTTAATCAGTTCTGGGTTTGGAAAATCCGCGTCGATTGAGACCAATTTCATAAAAATCCTGTGCCTCGTTATCTAGAAATAGTCTGACAAAAAATTCATCTCATCATATTCATATAATATCATATAATCATACACCAATTAGTAATCGATCCGAAGATGATTCTGTGTGTTTATCCAGTCCTCAGAACAGTCAGAACGTGGATTTTCCACCGAAACCTAAATCTGAACTCCTTATTTTCTCTGATAACAGCGACTCACAAAAATGTTTAGTGAACAAAAGAAAAAAAGTGTTTTTCAAAGACAGGACGCGACGCGTCTCCGATTTTCCCCCCCACCTCCACGATTTATAAATTGCAATAAAAAAAAAAAAAAAAAATCGTGCAGACATCTCGATCGTCTGCGTAGACTGTATATTTTCCGCTTATACACCAAGAGGCGGCTGATGCAGGCACGGGACTTTATTTCAGTCGCAGACGCGGTCGTCTAGAGATTCGTGGAATGCAGTGCAGAAGTAACTCTCCGAGGTTTCTCCCCTGTCCTCGGTTTTTACCCCCACGCGGTCCTCCTCCTCCTCTTTCTGTATCCCCCCGCCATTTTTCCACACACACGCATGTATATACTCACAAAATTAGGAGAGGAGAGCTTTTCTCTTTCCCCGACTAGAAACCCGAAAATAGAACCCGGGCCCTAGACTACTACTCGGGTTCGGGTTCTCGGCTTCTGTTTCCACTGATTCTTCCCCCAACGCTTTTCTCAGCCAGCTGCCTGCAACCCTCGTTCCTACACTGATTGTGAGATGTGGGGATCTCTCTTAATTTTCATTTTTGTGCCGAATTGAACCGATTCTATACGTCTTTCATTAAAATTAGACACTTGTGTCACACTGCTCGTCAAATTAATCAATTTTTTTTTCTCTGGCTTCAAATAAAACATTTTTTAAGGCACAGGCATTAAAAAGTCACTTTTTGACGTCTGTTTTCTTTCCGCCAAGTGGCACTTTATACCGCCAAGTTCAAAGTTGCGGTATAAAGTCTTTGTTCCGCAACTTTGATGCGCAGTTCGAAGAGCGCATGTCAAAGTTGCGGAATAAAGTCTTTATACCGCAGGTTACCCCCTCTCTGCTACCTTTTACAGCAGCTCCTATACGCAGTTCGTGCGGAACTCAACTGGCGTCAAAGTGACTATTAATGCCTTTTCCGTAAAAAATATTGTATGGGGCGCGCGCAGAAAGTAACTGTTCGGCAAGATTATGTTTTTAGTACTCGCCGTTGCTTTATAAGTAACTGCTCGTACGAAAAACATAACCTTGCCGAATAAACAGTTACTTTCTGCGCATGCCACATAAATATCTATTTTTAACCCCGTGATTAATTACCTCACGATCAGATTTGACGAGAAAAAGAATTTTACAGATTGAAATAGCTTCTTTGTAATTATTTTTTGACATTCGAGCTGCGATTTTTCGTTCTAAATTCATGACAGACTCTGGAGTCCCGTTCGAATTTTTTGGGATACTTTTTCATAAAACGTCAGACAACTCGTGAATTAAAAATCAGAGAGGAAACTTTGTGGGAACGATTTTGAAGAGATTTTCCTAAGCTACAAATTATTTTCTTTCAAAATTTTTGAGAAAAAATTTCCTGGCCTTGTAGAGCGCCTTTAGAGTCGAAGATGATTTTTTTTTATTTTGACAAAAGTAGATCAGGGGTCAAATGTTTAAAATGTGGTATTTTAAAGCTGACATTCAGAGCATTGGAATTATTTTTTGGTTGGATTCAAAGAGCTTAAAATTCGCCCCTTTTTTTCAACAGAAAATTAATGGTCCCGTTAATTTTTTTTCTTTTCTTTTTTCAACAGTTCTCACAAAAGACAATTACGTTGGTTCCTTTTGTTTCAGTCTTTTCAAATTTCAGTTATAATAATAATAATAATAATTTGGCTTTCTGTCTCTCTCGCTTTTTTTTTGCGTAATTTTGTTGGCCACATTCATATTCTCTGTACGTGTTATAATTATATTCTAATTAAAACTCCGTTGTAACTTCGTTCTATTCTAGTCGTCCTGTAGAATTTCTAAACTTTTATGCTTTTAAAACAGGTAATCCGAATTGTTAATTGTAAAAAATGTAAATATTATATTTTCAAGAGTTTACTTTCAATATTGTAACAAATGTAGACGAAGTGAAATTAGTGAAACCAATAAGATCAAGTTTCCAATTTTTTTCTTCTATCTTTCCAAACTCATAATTCATCCTCATTTACGTACAATAAATTTTCTACATAGTTTGGGAAAACTGGAGGAAAAAAAAAATCCTACATATTAGAAAGGAAAAAGAAATGAAAAATTCTATCCAATTAAATTTACAATAATTTCGTAGTTATTCAAATTTCTGGAATTGAAGCACATCTTTTTTTTTTTTTTTTTGCTTGAAAATCTCTTTCTTCGTTGCAAAGGATTTTGATTTCCAGGAAGAAAAATGACACAGGAAATCCTAGCTGTATGGCCAAAAATACGAGATAGTCTAATTTTTTATTTTTTTGTAGACAATTCGAAGTCAGGGTTCTGGAAGAAAAAAAACCAGGTTAACTGAAGTGAAAAAATTGCGTGGATGAATAAGATTTGATAGAATCCATGTCATAAAATTTTGTATGAATTAAAAAAAAAAAAGAGCATAAAATCATAATTTTTTTTCAAAATTTATGCTACCAGATTGTATGAGAAATTTTATAGAATAGTTACAGAAAATTGAAAAAAAACCCAATAACTTGATAAAATTTTATAAAATAAGATAAAATTTCGAGATTGAATCTTTTTTTCTCAATTTGTAAAAAAAAAATCAATATTTTCCACCCCATATAATTAATCCTTATACTCCGCATGTAGAGGCTTTTCATTATTATAACAATTTTATATTCGATGAATTCAAAGCCACGTATTAATATTCGTAGGTATATTAGAGGCCGTATATAAACCCGACGAGGTAGTATATCATTAGTCAACCTACTCGTGATAAAATTTCTCCCAAAGATAAGGATAACAACAACAATAATAATAATAATAATAATAATAATGATAAGGATAAGAACACACAAAAATTTAATATACACATTTTTTTTTTTTATGAAAACGAAGGTCTCAAACATAAAATATTATATTTTTTTTCCCCCTCTTCTCTCTTTCCCTTGTTATCTTATCGTTGGACGTTATAAGGAACCCAGGGCACGTGTACGTACGAAGCGCGTAATTAGCGAATCGATTGGCCTCAGTTCTGAAGCTTCGAAGACCCCGCGAGGGATGATTTTTCCGGATATCTTTTTCTCCTTTGCCTCACGATCGGTAAAACTGGGGGATGAAGGTTCAGTGGCAAGGGCAGGGTGGAGGGGGGGAAATCCTTTTCCGAAGGAACGTTAATTGTTAGGGTGGAGGTGGAGGTGGGGGGGTGGGGGTATCGAATATATCTCTATTTGGCTTGCTCGCCTGCTTGCTACGAGCCACTACTACTACCCACCTACTCGGATACTGGGATACAACATCTGGTGGGCGGATGGTTAGCCTTAGTCACGTGTTATCAAGAGGGGAAAATGAAGCGTAGCTTATACCGTACACACAAACTCGACGATTTACGTTCACTTTTTGGGGTGAATCTTGTCTAAACAATCTCAATTTCTCTCTCTCTTTTCTATCTTATTATATTTTGCTGGGTATAAATTGAATTTCAAAAATGAGGAAAACTATCTGGGGTCCTTTTAGGGCCCTTCTAGGAACGTCACGTTCTTTTTACAGACTTGGACGATTCTGGGAGGGCCCTAGAAGGGCCCCAGACAGTTTTCTCTAGCTAGTTCCCACACACCGAGCGATATATGTTCGCTTTTTGCTTGAATTTCGTTAAGATAAGATAAAAATCGGAAAAAAATCAACCACGATCAAGACGATCAAAGTATTGACTTTGAGTAATAATAATGCGAAAAAAGGTATCAATGAATTGTTTAAACAAAACATTGTTTAACAAATTTTGTGGTAACGTTATTTTATTTTCATCTCAAATGAATGCCCTTATTTTTCCGAATACACATGAATTTTATGAGAATTTTGACACTATCTTGAAATTTCCGTTTTCGAAAATTTCGAAATTTTGAAAAATGGAAAAAAAATTCTGATTTTTGGATATGTTTTTGTGAAAACGATGTAGATTACAATTCCAAAGTTTCCGGAGCGTGGAACAAATAGTTTCGTAAATACAGCCTTTAGAAATTTTCGAAAACGTTTCAAAATAGTGACAAAATTCTTAAAAAATTCATCTGTGTTCAGAAAAATTAGGGAATTTATTTGAGACAAAAAAAAAAGAACGTTACCAGAGAATTTGTTAAGCAATGTTTTGTTTGACGAACATTGTCGATTGATCCTATAAAATAATCGATACAAAGTCTAAATAATTTTGTGATGAAATTCAGATATAAAGTTTCTATCAATTGACTCAAGTATTTCGCCCCACGTTGGGCGCCAATATTCAAATGGTATTTGAATTACAATTCAATATTTAAAAGCTTTATTTCACCCGATTCAATCACAAGCCGGAGAATTTGTTTTATTAATCCGTTGATTTCTTAAATATTTTTATATTCCGTTATCATACATTTTTTAGGGGCGAAGGGAGGGAGGGGAGTTTGGTTTTCTTTTATCGAGTTCGATTTCTTAGAATCACAGGAGACGAAAATTATTTTTTACGGCACAGGCATTAAAACGTCACTTTTCGACGCCTGTTTTCGTTCCGGCAAGTGGCACTGTATACCGCTAAGTTCAAAGCTGCGGTATAAAGTCTTCATCCCGCAAATTTGATGCGCAGTTCGAAGTGCGCATGTCAAAGTTGCGGAATAAAGTCTTTGTACCGCAGGTTACCCCCTCTCTACTACCTTTTACAGCAGCTCCTATACGCAGTTCGTGCGGAACTCAACTGGCGTCAAAGTGACTATTAATGCCTTTTCCGTAAAAAATATTGTATGGGGCGCGCGCAGAAAGTAACTGTTCAGCGAGGTTATGTTTTTAGTACTCGCCGTTGCTTTACAAGGCTCGCCAGATAAAACCAACGGCTCGTACGAAAAACATAACCTTGCCGAATAAATAGTTACTTTCGGCGCATGTCACATAAATATCTATATCGTGATAAGGGATGAAGATGAAATCGCGATTTGTATAGATTTGTGTATGACAATGATGGAACAATACCGTGATTAACAATTCATTAATTGAATAATTGGTTTAATCCATATTCCAACGTATGACGTATTTTATGCGTGTATGATGTATGTTTGTACCTAATACCCTCCAGTCGCCTCGAGAACCCCTCGACTAGATTTCTGCTACCCCCCGCAGGGTCTGGTTGTACGCGATTTTAATTAGTCACGCTTTTGCACGCCGCCCAATCAAATACTAAAACCAAATCGCGCTGCGGATTAATTCAATTTTTTATTTTTACAATCTTTTTTTTTCTCCTGGTTTACTTTTAATTCAATTTTCTGTACCGCATATTCACAAGTTTAGAGAATCGAATTGTCGGAACGAATAACGGAATTTGAATAATAGTCCGAATGTTAAAAATCGCGGCCAACGTGGGGCTTGAAAGAGAAAAAAAAATCTCTTGTTCTAAAAGAAAAGAGGAAATTACTGGTAAAATCACACCGGAAATGAAGAGTTGAGATTATTTTCACTCTTCACATTTCAACCAGATTGAAAAAATTTGAATATATTCGGATTTTTGATAAAAATTAGTACCCCTGAGATTTTTTTTTTCTTTTTAGATCGGTAATATTCTAGTAAAAAAACAAAAATTATAAATAAGTGAAAATGTAATCACTTTTTTTTTTTTTTTTTTTTTTTTTTTTCTGAAAACGTCAATATTTCTTCTTTCTTTTTCTCGATTTTTTTTTTCTCTCTGTGTGATGAACAAAAAAAATAAAAATAATTATTTAACGCAAATAGAATCATAAATTATCTATATACACAGAGAAAAGTAGGTCTGACCCCCCCTGTGACCCCCTTGTGTATATTAAAATATATGAACAAAAAAAAAATTACAAAGCTTCGTATGTCGCATTATACAGTGTATATATTTATTGATAGCTATCCAGAAATCCATATATAAAATAAAAGAAAGAAAAAAAAGTAAATACTAGACGCAAACATAGGATGTTTGATACGCGGGAAATGATTAATGGTTATATTTATTTGTGCGGAGTGAGCGAGTTCGAGAACGAGTGATGATGGTTGTGACTCATGTCCAATATGTGAGAATATATATAAATGCAAATTATATGTAGGTACGAATATGGAAAAATCGCTCTCCTATCGGTATCTGCAACTCACTATATAATACTATATACAATGTATTTACATACATATTATAATGACAAATGAATAAAAAATGACGGATCGGATCCATTTTTTTTTTTTTGTTACTTTCTTTCAGTCATAAATTTTCACGAAAATTATGTAGGTAAAATTAGATTTGATTATATAATTTCATCAGGACAAATTCGAACCATTTTCATAATCTATTTTTTTTTCGAGGGGGAAATAACTCAAGATTTGACTGAACCATCATTTTTATTTTTTTTTTGTTACATTAGTAAAATAATTCAAATTATTTCATCTATTTCAATTTTTTATTGCTAATTTATTTTCTTTATTTCACTTCTTTTTTTCTTTTCATGTTATTTCAGTTGTTCGAATCTATTTTTTTTTTTTCATCATTGAATTTATTTTCATGAATTGCTCTGATTTATCTTTTTTATTTATTTTTTTGCTCCATTTACAAAATTGAAAAATACACTTACATTCTTTGTCATTAACTAACTGATTTTTCCTATTATAACCAGAAATCGACTTCCAGTCGGGGAAAACTATCTGGGGCCCTATTAGGACCACGAATCGTGAAAAACGTGTCGCTATTGGGGCCCTAGCGGGGCCCTAGGTAGTTTTCCCTATTTGAAAGTCGGTTTCTACATTGATTTTAGGTCACAGTCGAAAGTTTGCGGTGTAAATTACGGCAGAAAAGGGAGGAGAATAAAAAATAAGGCTGGTTTCGATCACTCGAAATCCACCATCTGGCGATATCTGACTAAGTACCATTCCAATAATCCAATCGGTGATTTATCGCCATTGAAAAGTGTTCAATGCCAACCCAACCTACGTACTTATTCTAATCCGGGATGGTTAGGGATTACGAATTTCCGCCCACAATGGGTACCTGCCCATATACTTCGTACAGATTTATTATTGCACATAATAAACACATATTGATAACAATTCGTATCAACTTACTCAACAAATTTTTTTCCAGGACTCATTTTAAACTTCCCGTTTCTCTGTTTCAGAGAAAAAAGGAAGTCCGAAAATGAAAATTTGAGTTTTCTCTAAATCTTCACGTTTTCAGTTTGACGTCCGGGTGTGTGTGTGTGTGTGACCACATTTTTGTCCGCGCGATATCTCGAGAACGCGTGGTCGGATTTCGATCATCTTGGGCTCAATCGACGGGGCTTTTCTTAACTTAGGACTGATTTGATTTTGGCTTTGATCGGATTAGTACTTTTTGAACTATTCGAATAACAAAATTCTAAAAAACAAAACAAAAATGACGATATCTTGAGAACGAATCAACGGATTTCAATTAAATTTGTTACCATATGGTTTTTTTGATCGCTGATCACGAATCTGAGGTCAGATTAGCGAAATTCAAAATGGCGAGTCCGATTTGCTGGGAAAAACACTAAAAACATTCGAAATCTTACCGAAATTTGTACTCGAAGGTTTTTTGAACCGCTGATCAATAATATGAGGTCAGATTTACAAATTTCAAAATAGCTGAGAACAAAATAAATAACTGGAAGTTCAGCCCAAACCCGCTTGTTTGTACTGTATCGAAGCTGGTTTTCATTCAAAGTTCATTACAGATCAAAAAATGGACTTTTTCAAAAATCACTTGTCGTAAGGTTTCAGGCACACGGTTGATCCGATTATGTCTTTCGACGTCTCATTTTCTTTGGAAAGCAATCCTTCATCGTGTGAATGAGGGAAATTGGAAAAGAAAATTTTTGGACCAAGTTATCAGCAAAAGAGTGACTAGATTGTCGTTAAACGTTTCGATAACTGACCATAACTTGTGACAGGATTTTTTCTTCTCAATTTCCCTCATTCACACGATGAAGAATTACTCTCCGAAGAAAATGAGATGTTGAAAGACCTGATCGAATCAACCGTGTGTCCGAAACCTTATGACAAGGGATTTTTAAAAAGTGTGAGTTTATCGTTTATCGTCTAAATCGTGTAGAATTTGAGTTTGAATCGGGGAAAACTGTCCTGAGCCCTACTAGGGCCCTCCTAGAAATTTAGGGGGGGCTCCAGCAGGGCTCTAGATAGTTTTCCCTACTTTCTACTACTTCCATTCATTAAATTAAATTCCTTTCTTCCTTTCTCTTCTTCATTTTCAGATATTTTAGACAATTTCAATATTCCAGTAAAACATGTTGGAAAAAAATTAGCAAAAATAGAAATACCCAATAGAAATTTGCGCTACTATACTACCAATCTGACTCCATCATATTCGGTGAAAGCAATTACCGTATACAGAATCTGCCAGGTAATTGATACCGTGGTAATTGAAAGACAATCCGTGGTTTCATGTCAACTATTTCTATACTGAAAATTTTAGTCGGAGTGCATACAGGAGGTTATCGATTGAATGTGGAAAATTTTCGAGTACATTTATCCATGTGGAGACCCGGTGCACACAGCCTACATGGGTGAATGAAATTGTTAATTTTTAAACGAATATTATGTCTGGCTCTCTTCCAATTCGGCTTCGCTAGTACGAGCTCGTTGTTTCATGTGCGAAATTTGTTTCATTCTAAAAACGAGAGGATAAATTTGAAAAATTGGTAGAAAATATTAACAACTGAATCATGCTAAAGTCTGTTTTGCAGTTTCAAATTTTATTTCATATGGAAACGAAAAAACACACAAAATTGCTCCTGAATAAAATCTGAACGCTTCAAACCGATTTTAATATTGTTTTTTTAAAAGCTGAAAAGTGAAAAGGATGAAAGCTGTAAAAATCTAAAAATAATACAGAAGTGCAAAAAAAGAAGAACTAGATTTTGGAATTCTTGTTTTTCAAGAGTTTCTTTAGTCTCAGTAAAAAATGAAGATTTTTTTGACTCTCAAAAAGTGAAATTGAATCATTCATCAATTTTTACACTTGCCAGACAGATTTTTATCGAATTTTTTTTCCCTTTCCAAAATCGACGTTTTTAGAGAATCAAATTTGAGTGTTTTTTTTTTCTTTCTAATTAAACTGCATCCGAAATTCTACGAAAACTTCATCCTTCCATTCAGATTCGTTGCTTCCGGTTATACGAGATTAATAGTGGAGTCAACTTCAGAGTCAAGGAGTCTTGAACTTTTGTGAGTCGACCGCGAAGATCTTGGAGCAGGTAAATCGAGCCGAAGATAGAGGATGAAGATTGGAAATAGAGAAGGAAGGTGATATTCGAGAGTAGGAGACTGGAGCGAGAAAATGAATCGAGATGAATATCATCAGGAGCAAAAAATGAAAGGAGATAAAAAGACGGAAAAAAAATGTAGTTAAAAATCTTGAAATTAACTCTAGTGACGTTTGAATATAAATCATCCGTGGTACCGTGGAACGGAAAGAGATATGAACCGTGGAGGATTCTGCTTCAGTCTCAAGAAGATGTTGAGTATAGAGAAGAAAAAGTAAAGGTACCGTTGTGAGCCTCGGGAATTATAAATTTTGTCTAATTTGAACTAATGACTGATGAAGAAACTAATTTTATCTAACGTTATAAAAAAAATTGTATAAATTTATGTGTTTTGTCAATTTTCTATAAACAT
>JAFFZH010014383.1:5774-46469 GCA_018420115.1 Euura saliciscinereae
TTTTCTTCAAAATTCAATTAATCTCAACGAAATTTGGTACTTGGGGGTTTTTGAGGTCGCTGAACACGAATCTATTTTGAAATAGCGGAAGAATATATCTTATACATATTTGTGGGATATAGTAGACAGGTAAAGTATCGGAATAAACAATAGAAATTCAAATATATTCACTTATTCAATCAAAATTACATTACACCTCAACCATCACAACAGAAACATAATTTTGAAGTATTGACAACTAATCGCTGTCTTCAGTTGCAGCATCATCATCGCTATCGATGTCGTTGTCGCTATAATCGCTTAATAAAACTCCTTCATTATTATAAAAAGTTGGTGACCTCAATAACGCAACTGCTTCGCGAGATAATTATTTAGTTGACCTTGGTGGTAGTTTACGTAAACTAGAAATAACTGGGTCGGACGAACTCAAAAGCCGCGTGAAAACGTCCTCCATATTTTGCTTTCTGCTACATTTTATATGATAGAGTCTCCGATAACAATCAATAATAACATTGTAATAAACATTTTTCAACAATGAATTTAGAGCAACTGATTCCTTGAAAAGTCAAAGTCATACAAAGGTGCCGCGCCCGCGCCGTGCCGACGCGACGCGACGCGATGCCATGCCATGCCGCGTGATAAAAATAATCACCAAAACCAAAACAGCAGTCCTTAGCGGCTAATTTTTTGTTACCTAACACTCAAGAGTCTAAAGAATGATAAGCAACCTTTTCGGTCACAGAATTCTGAAGAATTATTAACTTTTACTCTATGTAAACATAATTTTTTTCGCCGCGGGCACGTGAATACACAGTAGATGTTCACATTCTTTAGTTGCTCGAGGAGGGGTTGATATGGAAAACTATACTGATATGAAAAAAGTACACACTTCCAGGAGAAGATTCCATTTTGTAGAATTGAAATTGCTCAATCCTTGTAGAAGTTATGCCACTCTGAACATAGCCTAAATTTTAGCGCGTAGGGCACGAGCGACGCTACCCGCTCGAGCGCTCCGTTACAAGTAAGGTCCCAACGACTAAATGCAACCTCTGCCACTTCCCAATCCTTGAAAGGGACGTCAGGGGGCCCCTCTACCTGACCCAATACTTGGAATTCCTTGAATATAAACTTCATTTTCCGATTTTTGTCCGGTAATTTCGAATTTGGGACCACTGTGTGATGTCAGCAGTAAATCAAGCGATTTCCACAATTCATCGAATTTTGACGACTACTATATACTACATTTGATGGCCAATATAGTATATTTTTTATTCGTAAATAATAATTAATCGGGGAAGATTGCATCGTGTACTTATTCAGCGGTGGGCCAGACTAGCTTGTTGTTTCAATATGAGAATATGCATACAGGGCCGGCGATCCCCATATTATGGTTTTGGTGGAGTACTCCATACGTCAGAATCTTGGCTCTACACTTGGAATTTTCAAAACCTATTTGAGCAGCCAAAACACATTCGATTGATATGAATTTGATATCAGTGACGTAGCAAAACTTAATGAAGGGCCTAAGAGTCTTGGATTTGCGAAAATCGAAAGACATAATTAGAATTTTGTGTAACAATATTGTGGAGAGGGCTAGCACTTCCTTGGATTACAGAACAATATTGTTAAAAGAAACTGTAATTACGTCTCGATTTTCGCAAATCCAAGACTCTTAGGCCCTTCATTAAGTTTTGCTACGTCACTGATATCAAATTCGCATCAATCGAATGTGTTTTGGCTGCTCAAATAGGTTTTGAAAATTCCAAGGGTGAATCAGCTTGCGTTTCGGAAACGAAAGGTGCGTGAGTACGAGAGAGATAGCGTCATAGGCCGTACTGTGAGAGCGAGAGAGACGCACTCGGAAACAGCTTGCCCTTAATGACATCCTTGAAACGTCTCTTTTCGTGCCGTAAAGTGCCGTTCTAATGCCTCTGCCGTAAAAAATATTTATTAAGGAAAAGGCATTGAAAGTCACTTCGACGCCACCTGAGATAGACATGAACGTGCAGATAGGAACTGCTGTGCAAAGTAGTAAACTGCGGTTTAATCACTTTCAGTGTTTTGCGCGGAATTCTTTGGAATACATAACTGATAACAAACAGGATATGGAACGAAGTTGTAGAATAATATATTTTCGTGGCGATTGGTTGGCACGTCCACTTGTACATTTTCTTTTTATGGAAAGTGAGCCAAGATTCTGAGGTATGGAATTCCATACCTGCTTAATTCTGAGGTATGGAGTACCCACCAAAACCATAGCGGGCGCGCCGGCCCTGACTCAATTGATCGAACATTGTAGGACAAAATAGCCCAGGAACTTATACTCCTTACTGTATGCACAATGAGTAGGCTAATTACGAAGGCTATCATGTATGAAAATAATATTTCATAACCATCCAAAAAGGTTTAGATAAGATATGACGATACTTTTTACAGTGTATAAATGAAAGATCAAAATCTCTTCGACTTTGTTGGATAAAAAAAAAAAAATGGATACTGAATTTGTTCGTCAATTATTTTATTATTCATGTATCAGTATCAAAATTGTTGGTATTGTAACCGCATTTTTTTATTACTGTTATCATTATTTTGGTCTGCAGCCACGTGTGCATCATTCTACAGTGAAACAAGAAAAGACTGTTCGCTTGTTCGCGAAGGTTAAATGCATTAGTTGAAACAGGCTGGCACTTTGACACACGCCAAAGGCCTAGTAATGCAATAACCGACAACTCCATATATCTCCATCACCCCGGTATCGGCTACCTAGGTGCTTGCATTAACTACATTATCGAGCCATTTATGCTTCCGTACGTGGCAAGTCGATTGCGCACACATACTACCCTAACTGTGAACCACGTGTGGCTGTGGTGTGTTGCGATTCGACCGTCATTATAATCGTATAGTTTCACGCCTGCCGATGCTTGTCTCTTCCCTAATCCTAATTATCTAGATTACCTACTTGGATTATCAGTAAAGGTGAACAACGATTGTACCGGTGATTATTGTATTCATTTTTCAGCTACGAGGCGTGAATATAACGATAGCTTATATATACCTATAAGAATTAAACCAACGATAAGTTAAATTCAGCTCATTCAAATGATAAAAGAAGCGGTACCGCGTTCAAATACCGTGTACACCCTACTCGCGTTACGATGTGGTACCCCACGTGTAGAGTGACGCAATTTATCGACTCGTTCCCTCAGAATTGGATATAAGAAATTATTAACACTTTGCCAAGGCCGAAAGACTGATTATATGTATGTACACCCAGGGTAATTGAATCCGAAGCGCCCGGAATAGGCAACTGAACATACACCTCTAAAACATTCTTGTAACAATGCGTTTTTAACCCAAAACAATGTTTCAGAGGGTGTATGTTCAGTTGCCTATTCCGGGCGCTTCAGATTCAATTTCCCTGGGAATAGGGAATGATGCAACGTTTTAGGCCACCTCATTGATCCTCATAAGTGGCATGCAGGTATCTGTTACCTTTGAAAGAAGACGACGTGGACATCTATCAACGAACAATTACGATATCAGAAAACTGTCATGTCATTTTCATTTCTTTTCCGGGCGGAGAATCAATTTTGAGTGTATTTTGAGCTTTTACGTGTCTCTGATCTTCACCAACACTGAACATTGTTGTTTTTTTTTTGTCCTCTCCAAATGTAGGAACCACATCGACAAAAATATATTTTATATCAGTTCCTAATAATAAGTAGACAGTAGTAGAATCTAAAGTGAAGCTTGATATTTAAAAAAAACTAGACACTGAAAGTAAATTATATTCTGTTCCATTATCGTTACGACGAATTTGCTCAGAACTCATGAAAAAAAAGACCATTACTCTGAAAGAAATTACTGAGAAACGCTCAGTAAATATTGAACAATTCCAGAACCATTAATCTGACTCATTATTCACATTCACATCTGATGTGTGTTCTTATATTTTACGCAGCCTCAAAAATTGATAATTAGGGATTCTCACAGTGTTATGGCTTTATATAGTGAAAATCCGTCTAAATACTCGAATGATCCATTTTTGCATCTTTGTGAAATATAAAAAAGTCACATAAGCCGTGAATATAACGAGTTAGGCTTATGATTTTGGATTGTACAATATTCACTCAGCGTTTCCCAGAAATTTCTCTCTGAATTAAAAACTTTGGTTTTATGAATTCCAGGAAAATTCGTCATAACGATAATGGATCAGAATTTTGATATCTCATTAAGTTACGTGAAATTCCACTGAGAATCCATTTTTATCTGATCAAAGTAAAGTAATGAAAGATACGATTTCGAAAATCGATCGGTGGTTGATTAAAATCGAGATCATCGCTGGCGACTTCTGTGTGGAGTGTGTGAAGCACTCCACACCCTGAATGCCAATCGTGTGGATATTCCACACCCCAAAAATCTTGATTAAAAATTAGAATTTGTCAATGGATTTTGCAAAGCCTGTGATAAAAACGAATAATTAAAAGTATTTAATAAAACTTTGCCAAAAATATTGAGAAGAGCCTTCGCGCCCGCCCCCCCGCGCTCGCCCCACCCCCCCCCCCCCCCCCCCACCCCCACCCCCCGTCATCTGAGCAACTCCACACCCTGAAATTTCGTAAGTCGCCGGCCCTGATCGAGATTATGATTATGCCTGTTCATCCCGACACAAAGCTACCTGTTTTCACAATACGAAATCTAAGTACGTCATCAACGTCGTTATACATACATAAAACTAATATTACTCGCAAATGACAGGCGCCTTTTTTTCTGAATCTTTTTTCGTTTCTATAACAACATGCCGTAAAGCAAATGCCGGTAAAAAATATTCGAAACTAGATATAAAAATAAACCTGACATTACCGATCGTTCGAGACTCGACAAACTAATTTTGGGATCAAAATTTCAGCCGAAAATATTCGGTATTGTAAAAGTTATATTTCGCTTTATAGCGAAAACTACAAGAATAATTACTAACGCCTTCGATCTTCAATATGCCGAGCTGAAATTCCTAGCGCACACCCTCAGGATGAAAAAATATATTTAGTATTAGACACAAGAACTAGCCTATTGTAGCGAAAAAGCTCATCGTTTTCTTGCGTAAGGCACGATCGCACAGCTAGTTTCAAAAACGTGTTCTCTCCCTACATGATTTTAGAATTTTTACTCGATCCAACGTTTTTTGCGATGGCGAATGTATAAGGCACTCCATTTTCAACGATCGTGCCTAAAAATAGAAAATTATTTTAGACCAAACTTGCTCTGTACGATCAAATCTCCCCCTCCCAAAGGAATTTTCGAATTTGGTCACCCGTTTGAGGTTCGCACGTGGTAGGGTGAGCCACCGGTGCAATGTGCCAAACGGTCGTTTCGTTTGACTGTGTGTAGCGTTGTGTGTCGTACTGTCAGACTCAGGCACGCACGAGTTTAGTTGACGTTAATTCGTCAACTGTTTGTGGATATCGTGACATCGAGTTTCTCTTCCTTCTCAAATCCTCTGCCACGATGATACCTTGTAAACAAATTCACCGTAAGCATTCTTTCTCTCTCTCTCTCTATCCGTCTAGATATTCCACCTCTTATTTCTTACCATACATTGACGCGAGACCATGTCGCGTGGTGGGGTTATAGCCACCCGAGTCTATGCCAATGTCAAGTTTTATAAACCAAACTCACGTGCCCCTCATCGCTACCCCTCCTAACTTATACATCAACGATAATAAAGTGAACGTTGAAATATTCTATCCCGAATATATTCTGTATGGATTGTATTCGTCATTCCACCGACAATGAGGTAATTTTCGAGTTTGTATAACAAACAATAATCAATCGATGATCACGAGCCTCGGCAGAGTCTCGCTCCAAGTATATTCGATATTTCTTCTACTAAAAAAAGTCAATTGTAGTTTTCAGCGATAATGAATACCTGAAACAAAATTTTTAAAACAAAATTACTATATCTTTGTTTCATTTATAGCAGGGGTGCGATTCTAATTTTTTTGTGATAGTTAACGACTAACAGTCTAAAATAAACAGAATCGTGCCTCTGGGTTGTCGGTACGATGATAGCAGCAATGGATGCTTTCATGATATTATAATTGTTTTAAATTCTCCTGCAATTCTCCATGAAAACAATTGACGATTGATTACAGGTTGGCAGCAGCACAAGAGGCGGCTCAAAGGGATCCTGGATATACGAGTCAGTACCGCCGACGGCAGAGGTTGGCCGGACTGAGTGGTCTCGGTGACTGGACTAGCTTTGGAGGGGAGGTGAGATTCGACATTAACAACGTTTTCGTTCTCATAGACCTGAAACTTAGAGTTAGTCGAGTCGCTGAATGCAAATTCCTGCTTCAAAACATGACTTTATCACAAATACAGGGCTACTAGTGAGTCACTTTTCTCACCATTAGTCACTTCTTTCAATCAAGTCACTTTTTCCAAGAATTGATCACTTAAGTCACTTTTCTGATCACAATTCAGTTTTGCATTGCCAAAAGATCTTTTTTTTCTCAAATCTGTTCGATATCATGCAAAATCGCTTCAAATTATTCTTGTGTTCTACTCCAATTACAATTACAACCAATTGCAACAACCGTTGATTTTTTCTCAGTCACTTTTTAGTCACTTTTTGGAGTTAAAAAGTAACTTTTCTCGCTTATTTCGGGCCCCTCTATCTCTACTAGCCCTGCAAATATCTTGATCACTATTCTATAGGATCTGGGAAAAATGAATCAAGAAAATCGGTTGATATGCTCAATTTCACGTAGGATACACTCATTGAATCTGAACAGCATGTCGATAAAATTGTTTGATTAATAATTACGCATTCTCATTTATTATAGAGTAATAATGAAACCTGTTGGAATCTAGGTACCTGGTCTGGTCGTTATGGCACCAGGCCGGGATCAGGGGGCCGGGGGTGGGGGCAACAAGCTGCCATCGTCGTTGTTCATACTGAGCGAAGACAACTGTATTCGGAAACATACCAGGTTTATAATCGAGTGGCCACCGTTTGAGTACGCGGTTCTCCTCACCATCATAGCAAACTGCGTGGTTCTTGCTCTGGAAGAGCATCTGCCATGCGATGACAAAACCGTCCTTAGTCAAAAACTTGAAACGACGGAGATATACTTTCTCGGTATATTCTGCGTAGAGGCAAGTCTTAAGATCCTGGCACTTGGATTCGTTCTTCACCGTGGTTCGTATCTCCGAAACATCTGGAACATCATGGACTTCTTTGTCGTGGTTATTGGGTGAGTGGACGTAATGTCTCTGCGATATCCATCTCTAATTGCGTACTTGAAATTCAGGCGTATGGAGAGAATCGATTTTGGATTCTTTACCATTTTCAAAAAGCTAATTTAAAAATTTTTTTTTCTTCCGATTATCGTATCTGTTGTTTTTCTATTTTGGTTCGATTAACGATTGTTTTTGTACAGCGATCATTCGTTACGATTAATTTTTACGTCGTATACACAGCGAAAACAAAAGTCACGTGTCATTTAAATTGCACATAATTCACACTATCAAAACCAGAAAGAAATTAGCTACCTTTGTATGATTCATATTTTTTGTTTCTTTCACAAATAAGTTAAAATCATTTCCTCAGGTTTCCAATATTAAAAAAAATGAATATGATAATCCGTCTCAATGATTAAATCATAGCTGCCGTGAAGAATAAGTAATTAAAAATCGCAGTAAAAAAAAGTCTCCATATCATGACCGGATCTAGGGGCAGTTTATCTTCGAGTCTATATTCTGGTGATCATTTCGAATGGGTAGATCGCGATACTAGCTTGTTCGGTGATTAGATGATGAAGAAAATTGATTTTCAAAATTATAATTAGATAAGGGTATATCGGTAAGATATTTAGGTGATTGTCATCTAGATTTTAGAATAAAAATTGGATTAGGTCAATGACGGTGTTTGCCGAAACAAAAGTGGACGTGGATCTCCGTATGCTGCGTTCGTTCAGGGTCCTCAGACCGCTAAAGCTGGTTTCAAAAATTCCAAGTGAGTCAGCGGCTATCAAAATTTCCAATTAATCTCACGTGTCCATAGCTGCTGTCGGTGTCTTAGACAGTTTGTACTAGATTAACCAATGTCTTAGTCAAGTTGAAAATAGAGCTCAGTTATAGATTTAACGATGTTGTCATAGAAAAAGAATAACCCAACAGTAATTCTATATTATACATAGATTCTAACAGTCTCTATTGCGCCAAGATCAGATTCTGAGGGAGCCGGGGGGAAGCATTATCGCTGTTCATTTCACACACCGAAAAAAAGAATTAATAAAAAATGATGAAAAACATTTTTATGGATACGATCACTATTAAATATTCATTTTTCATTATTAGCATTGTTATTATTATTTTTTTCATCATGAAAATAGGTAATGATTGAGGTTTGATATAGTTTTATCAATAAAACTGATTTCTGAACTTGGCAGTAGATAAAATTCACATAGATTTTTTCTCTCCATTATTATTCCAAAAAGTGTGTTTAACGAATTTTCTACTGGTCATAGATCAGTTTGAGCGTGATAGATGTCTGCTAGATGAGTTTCCTTTCAGGAGGATCAAAAATATACACTTGATAACTTAGCTATCATAGTATATAACTTACTTCGTTAGATAATTTTAACACAGTATAATAATGACAATGATTATTAATTACCCCGATACCGTCTACCGAGGGGTGAACCACTCTCGAAGTCCAGTCTACAACAATGTGTGAAGTTCCTGACCTTCCGTGAAGTCCTTTAAGTCCCTTTAATCCCGGAGAAGTTCTCAGTGTGCCTTGAAGTCCCTTGAAGTCTGGTGTACGCCGTTTTTCGGAGTGGTCCATTCCCTCGGCGTCTACTTTATGATGCAATTGTGCGTACAAGTACCCATTCCACCATCGAATAATCATAGATATTAACTATGGGTAAATTCCATGTCATAGATTTGTGCTCATAGGTATCTACACTCGCACCCCATATCTTATTGTTTGCTAGATATACTGAATTATCATTTCATCTCACCTCATTTCCTACATCTTTTGTTCCATAGGTTTTGTCGATATTGATTAACAATTTTCAGACAATGTATGAACGATTGACGTTTAAAATTTAACTAACTCTCCGATAGAAAGATCTGAACACTCTGCAGTTGCAACAAGCTGTTTTAACGAATAAAAAATTATCAACTGCACTGTGTTGTACGATAATAGATAGTATGGATAATGTGTTTCTCTTTGGATTAAAAAAAAGATGTTTTGCGTTCTTTGTTCCAAATTATAGACGTACCTAGCACTAGAAGTGTCGATAGAATAGAATTCAAACAGATATTATGACCTATTGGTATAGTGTCAATCCTCTCTTGATCGAGTTGATGAAATTATGAAACGACACGATTTTATCTGAATTATTAAAAAAGCTCCCTTTTTTCTGAATAATATTAAATCTAATTACGTCGTAGTACTAGTAACAATAGTAAATTTACTCTCGTCGTTTCCTTAGACATTTTTATATTATAACACGGTGAAGGAATTGAAAGTAATGATTCCCCGATACATTTGAGCCATTATTTTAATGAATAGATACATTTGATAATTACTAGGGTTATCGATATAGATATTAGATTTGTAAATTAAGAAGTAAATATGTAGTTAATATTAGCGTTATAGAGTAGTAAGTAGTAAAGTGTGGCGGGGTGTGTGTGTTTGGGGCAGGATCATCATGGCGTTCACTCAAGGCACGGATCTACGCACGCTGCGTGCTATACGCGTGCTGCGACCTCTCAAACTTGTCTCCGGCGTTCCTAGTGAGTAAATTTCTGTATATGGAACAAGAGATGGCGAAAGGTAACAAATATGCTTATCACAGGCCTCGCAATCGCTCCTCACCTCTTCCCATCTAAGACCCTGCTTTCTTTCGCGTTCCTGTACAATCTTACTTTATCCTCGTAGCGAATCCTCGTTCTCTAGTCCCCAGAAAGTCTCTTATTTGGTTGATTATTTTAACTCCCTCTCACGGAGTCATTTGTCGATGTTGGGCCTGTAATTAACATACAAAAAATATCACAAGCAGAAGTGTAATAATTATATTTGTCACTTAAATTTGCAGTATTTTGGATCTTTCATGTTCATACTTTGAACACTTCAAAGTATAAGTGAATAACGTAATGTCAATTCATGGTCTAGTTCAGATCTTTTCAAATTTTTAACCATTAATTTACATATTTTTAGAATCTCATTTACATGAGGTACCTAAACTACTTTCGAGGGCGCGACAGGTATTTGTGTATAAATTGTAAACGGTATTACATTGTCATTGGTTTTTCTTCTCAATCAGGCCTGCAAGTGGTGCTCAAGTCAATCATCAAGGCGATGGCACCGTTGTTGCAGATAGGCATGTTGGTCTTGTTCGCCATTATTATATTTGCCATCATTGGTCTGGAATTTTATTCAGGCGCGCTGCACAAGACATGCTACAGCATAGAAGACATGAGTGAGTTGTCTTTCGCCTTTACTTATCATGATTTATTTCAACAAATTTTGTTCAAGAGATTCTGCAACTGCTTCAATTGTCTGTCAACAGGTATAATAATAAAAGAAGGTGAGGCAGCCGTGCCATGTAGTACGGACAACATGACGGAGCGTCCATGGGGAGCTCATGCTTGCGACCCCAATACATCTGCCTGCATAGATCTATGGGATGGACCGAACGACGGCATCACCAGCTTCGACAACATCGGATTCGCCATGCTCACCGTCTTCCAGTGCATCACTATGGAGGGCTGGACTGCCATATTGTACTGGGTAACGCAAGCGATATGTCCTTCAGTGTTAACTATTAATTCGTTAACATACTCTTTATGTGTACTGATTCTCTCTCATTCATTTAATTACCATTCTCGTGGTGGTGGTGGCACTTCGAAATTTATTCAACAGGCTTTACATCCAACAGTCAATGTTACAAGTTGGTGAAATCTGGTGGGCTCATATGTCACGTTAAAAGTATTTGAATCGATCATCGATAATTCTGTAGATTGACTAATGTAACGTGAACACAAGTAACGCTGTGAGGATAATTTGATCGGGATAAATTCCTGCCGACTTCAATTTTGACTGTGAATTTTTAACGATTCATGTTACATCGTGACTGTTGAATGTAAATCTAAATTTATGTTGTATCTTTGGTGTTTGAAATTTGTGGCTATATGTCTGTTTTTGCTTACCACTTTTTTTCACCACATTCTACGTATAATAATTTTACCATCATTGGCAATTACATGTGTCTTTTCACTCAAAATTAGCCTTATTTCATATCGATAATTGGAGTTTCCAGGTCGCTATAATATTACACAGAAGATATTGATGTATCGAAACACTGACGTATATATACAACTTGCTCAGTATGACATTGTCAGTTTTGGTCCTCCACTAGATAATACTTTCATAGTATCTTAAACGATTGCATTTTACAACACAGTTGCGCAGAAGTCTCATCTATTACATCGGGTCATCTGAGTCTTTTTCTGAAATTATTCTACGATCGATAATAATAATCATCTAAAAAAGAATTCTACACAGCTGGACTGCGTAAAATGTATCAAAGAATTTCAAGAAAAAAAGTCAATCGAAATATAATACCATCAGACTTGCAGTATATAACAAAGAAAAAAAATTCAAATTTTACCAATATAATTGTAAGATTATTTGATTTAACGTATAGTTAAATAATTCTTTGGGTCTATAATAACAATCTGTTTATCGAAAAAGAAACTTAAATACAAGTCTTTGAATGCAAATAGATACGAGGGTATCTAAAAACGAGTTGGCAGAGAATTTTTTGAATACCATCATTTTTAAGAAGTAAATCTATTGCCAGTTATTTTTTTTTTCTTCTTTGTGTTCGTTTATTGATGATCTCAAAGTGTGCTAAAACTTTATTTTCATTAAAAAATCTTATGTTTGAAATGCGGTTTAAACGATTGAATATTGTATTACTCTGTCAACTTTATTTACGAAAGATATGCTACCTATCGATATAATATCTTGATGTTGTTTGCTATCTGGTGTCTAAATGGGTCATATAACGGAATAATTATTGTTCAAATTTCGTGTGGTTTGATTTATGATGAATTACAGACAAACGACGCCCTTGGAAGCACCTTCAACTGGATTTACTTTATTCCCTTGATAGTCCTCGGATCTTTCTTCATGCTCAACTTAGTTCTTGGTGTTCTCAGTGGGTGAGTCATCATTTTGAGAATCAATATTCAGAGGCAAAAATTTAACGGTATCAGTTATTTTTTAACGATTGTGATTGAAAACTCGTCATGGTTGTCGATATTATTACATCACGTTTTTACTGCTATATTGTGGATACAGAGAATTTTCAAATGAGAGAAATCGAGTGGAGAGACAAGCTGCGTATCAGAATGCTAAGAGAAAGAAGATGTTCACAACTGCGTTTTCTTCTTATCTAAAATGGATCACGCAAGCAGGTTTTCATGATTTATGTTCTACGGTATATCTGCTAAATTGTAATCGCTAAATCCACAGTACCGATTGATCGTAGATACGCGAGAATTTGTAACGATCCCAATAACAAACTAAAAAGATTGCCGCTGATCGAGAACAAATTGAAAGAATTATTCTGTGTAAAATTGCGCTCAAGTATTATTCCCCTGCCAGGCAAAAAAAAAAAAAAAGAAACATGTAGTAATCTGTATGTGTAATTTCGATTTGTACTCGCTTGTAGTGAGTTTGCAAAAGAAAGAGAAAAGGTGGAGAATCGTCAGACATTCTTAAAACTGCGAAGACAACAGCAGCTTGAAAGAGAACTCAATGGCTACGTTGAGTGGATCTGTAAAGCAGGTAATTATTTGAGTAATTGCCTTAGACAAGCTTTGGAAAATTCCTTCCTTAAATGATTATCGATGTAAAGTACGTGTTCCCCATCTCTTAGATGTTGTGCGTTACCTTGATAAGCTTGAAAATTAATTAATCCTTTCACCATTTAACAGAGGAAGTAATTCTTGCTGAGGAGAGAACAACGGAGGAAGAGAAGATGCACATAATTGAAGGTAAAAAATTTGATCTTCTCTGTTACATTGTTTACAATTTCTGTACAAATTGATACTGAATTAGAACACGATGGTTTTTTCTCCCCCGCAGCGAGAAGAAGAGCAGCAGCGAAAAGAAAAAAATTAAAAAACCTCGGAAAGAGCAAAAGCACCGATACCGAAGAGGAGGACGGCGAAGATGACGGGGATGATGGTGAGTTGTATTTTTCCCAATCAAATATTAACAATTTTTTTTTCGTCCAATCTATTTTTTCGACGATCAGAGTATCCACAATAATGCCCATATAGACATAATACTCTCGAATTTATACGAAATTTATTCCTGTTGTTACTTGAAATGGATGATCAGATGCTTCGGTGAAGTACAGCCAAATTTCGTCACCAAATAGCGATGTAATGTTTGTCACACTTGTCACATTGAAGTTAGGAATACAGATTATTCATCTTCACTATCATCGGACCATCCAAGCAGTGTTAAATCACTGACTTTACCATCGTTACACAGGATAACTAGTCTCGAATTTTCTATCATGATAATTTATCCATCATATGCTCATTCGTACCTCTACCTCGAAAATAAAACATCACAATGTTGATACATTAACAGCCAATTTGTCAACGAACATTCTAAACACACGCTATCAGATGCTCCTCTTGTTTCAGTGCCTAAGAAAAAACTGAAAGGTAACTACACGATGCAACAAGTATTATATATACGAGTAAAATGTTGTTATTAACTGTTTGTGTTTTCTTAAAGAAAAAAAAAAAATTCTTACAGTAATTATGTAATACCGTATGACGTACGTCTGCCACTGCTATGAGGTTGGCTGCGTCGCGTAGCTAGAGTTGTTGTGAATTATAGCATAGAGCTACTGGATATCAAGATATTTCATTCGTACCTGCTACACTGAATTCCAACGGCTGAATTAACATTTTGAAAAACCACAGGGTATAGGCTCCATCCTATCGTCTTTCGGTATCATCTTCATCTTACTTTGAAGTCACATCAAATCCATTAACTCTATGCTCATTGTCATTTGACTGGAATATATATATATATATATATATATATCTGGGAACACGTCGGAGAGTCGTGGCATTGAATCAAGGAACTATTAATTTTCTCTAGGTATTGCTTCTGTTGGCTGGTGAAAATGATCATTAATTATTTAAAGACAGAGTATTTACAATATCATCCATCTACAGTTCACTATTTTTGTTAAAACACTAAACTTGATAATTTTCTCAGAAACTGCTAGGCCCGAGGAATGCATCCTTTATTCTACGTATCTTGCAATAATAAATGAAACGCATCAGACCTGCATCTTCAATTGATAGACGTATAGATCTATTTTTTCCTCGAAAATATTTACCCAGGGGCAAATTGTTGATTTCTTTGAAAATTATAAAAATTTATTTGTAACTATTACGAAATGTTAAAAATTTGTGTATTGACGGTGGAATTAGGGCGGGAAGAAGCTGCCATATATATTGTGATTGCTCTGAGCTACGTGTATTTAGGTATGCGGTGAGGCGGTGAGGCCTGTAATCAATGATTAATGTATTAGCTGAAAGCCGCTGTAGCGCGGTCGAGAGTAGTGATTTAGTATAAATCAAATGATTTCAGTAGCGCAATTCCTTTAGATTATAAAGACTAGCTGCCTATGTCGCAGCTTTTCTGATTGAAAAAAAAAATCAAATCGAATAAAAATAGCTATCATAGTAATTCCTGCTTGTAGTACGTAACATTACGTTAGAATAGAATGAAATATTATACATTGATTACAATATATATATATATCAGTATAGCATCACTAAGGTATTAGCTTCACTGTGGTAATAAACAAAAAATATACTAGAGTATCCGCTAAATTAATGCTTACCTAAAGTTGTATCGTTCCTGTAATATTCATAGCGTTAGTTGATGATATTTGTAAGCGGTAGACCACATGAGTTTATATCCTAAATTTTATAACATGATAGAATCCCCCTTTGAAATATCCTACGTGAGACATGTTATTTGTGAATAACAGAAGTCTAGGGATCATTTTTCACGATCTTTTTTTCATTGATCCCTTATTGTGTACGTGAACCTTTTTCATTGACATCAGTTTTTGGGATTTTTCGTTTTATTCCGCTAGAGTTTTCCAATCTGTGATTGATTCACACGTTTCGACGATCAAATGTTCAGTAATATTGAAACGAAAGCTGAGGAAATGCATGCTATGACCGAATAATAATTCTTTTCTTTTTTTTCTTTTGTGAGAGGGAGATCTAAACAATGATTTTGCAAGACTCACGCATTTTTGTTCGAAATCTTATATCGCCCGTGTCAACGGAGATACAGATTATTGTAATTTTTTAAACAATTTTCCATCTTCGCTACCTTATGAACTAATGAAATCTATGATGCCCTCGTTACACGTGTCAGGAAGTGTTTCGTACTTGTTGAAAATGTGCTAAAAAATATTAATTTTGATTATAGGGTTCGCGAGAGCTTCCTACCTCAAGGACAAAGTAAAGAGGAAAGGTCCCTGCGTATCATTCTGGCAATGGGAAAGGAGGTTTCGTTTCTGGATTCGTCACACTGTTAAAACCCAGTGGTTTTATTGGTTTGTGATCGTTCTTGTGTTCTTCAACACTGCTTGCGTCGCAGTCGAGCATTATAATCAGCCAGACTGGCTCGAATCGTTTCTGTGTAAGTAATCTTTAAACTGGGAAAAAAACTTGAAGGCACCAACAATCACAATCGTTTCTGATTCCAGTTTATGCAGAGTACGTGTTCCTCGGTCTGTTTATGATGGAGATGTTCATTAAAATGTACGCACTCGGTCCACGTATATACTTTGAGTCGAGCTTCAATCGATTTGATTGCGTCGTCATCTCTGGATCAATATTCGAAGTGATCTGGTCCGCAGTTAAGTCGGGCTCTTTTGGCCTGTCCGTCCTGCGAGCTCTTAGGCTCCTACGAATCTTTAAGGTCACCAAGTACTGGGCTAGTCTGAGAAACCTCGTTATTTCTCTGCTCAACTCCATGCGCAGCATCATTTCTCTCCTCTTCCTGCTCTTCCTCTTCATACTGATCTTCGCGCTGCTCGGTATGCAGCTCTTCGGTGGTCAGTTCAATTTTGAAGATGAGACACCCCCTACCAACTTCAACACATTTCCTATTGCGCTGCTTACTGTCTTCCAAGTAAGTATTCTCGTTACTTTACTCCAATAACGTCAATCATTATCGCGTAGCAACTCTCGCAGACTGTAGTTTTCTGAAGGGAGAGAAAAATTGACATTGCCTCTGCTTCTGAGTAGGAAACAGATATTTCTAATCAACATCGAATCTTCTGGGTATTAACATTAGTTTTGATTTTCTGTCTATAGATATTGACTGGTGAAGACTGGAACGAAGTGATGTATCACGGCATCAATTCTCAAGGTGGCCACAAAGATGGGGGGATGATGTATTCCCTGTATTTTATAGTATTAGTGTTGTTTGGTAACTACACACTATTGAACGTATTCTTGGCTATCGCCGTCGACAATCTCGCCAATGCTCAGGAACTAACAGCCGCGGAAGAGGAACAAGAAGAAGAAGATAAAGAGAAGCAGATGCAAGAGATGGAGAAAGAGATGGAGGCTCTACAGGCTGGAGCTGACGGAACAGCACCCAACGTTGAAATATGTCCGTCGAGTCCTTCACAAAATTTGTAAGTCTCAAGAGAATACAGTACCTCTTTACATATTAATTGGCGATCGATTAATCCTTGCGTTTAAAAAATTTCAGTAAAAGTTCAAAGAGTAGGAAGGCAGCCTGCGAGGAGAAGAAACAAGATGACGAGGACACGGGACCAAAACCAATGCTGCCATACTCCTCCATGTTTATATTATCCCCAACAAATCCGTAAGCTGACGATGAGCGGAGTTTTTATCGATGATAATTGAATTAATAACGATACGTGATACGGTATTTTTTGTTTACAGCATAAGGAGAGGTGCCCATTGGGTGGTGAATCTACGTTACTTCGACTTTTTCATAATGGTCGTTATTTCCCTATCCAGCATCGCCTTGGCCGCCGAAGATCCGGTGTGCGAAAATTCTTGGCGTAACCAAGTGCTGGGTTGGCTAGACCACGCATTCACAGGAGTATTTGCGATAGAAATGTTCTTGAAAATAATTGACTTGGGAATAATATTACATCCAGGTTCTTATCTACGTGAATTCTGGAACATTATGGATGCAGTGGTAGTGGTATGTGCCGGTGTTTCAATCGTCTTTAGTATCATTAACGACGAATCGTCGTCGTCTTCGTCAATGGGTCAAAATTTGTCAACTATTAAATCTCTTCGTGTATTAAGAGTGTTGAGGCCACTTAAAACAATTAAAAGAGTGCCCAAACTAAAAGCAGTGTTCGACTGTGTTGTGAACAGTTTGAAGAATGTTATAAATATTCTCATAGTGTACATATTGTTCCAATTTATTTTCGCTGTTATCGCTGTACAGCTATTCAACGGAAAGTTTTTCTTCTGCAACGACGAAAGCAGATACACGTTCGAGACGTGCCAGTAAGTATTCACCTTCTCGTTCTCCAATACATATACAGCTGTTAATTCATTTTGTGACTAAAAATTTCTTCCATGTTTCCAGGGGATATTATTTCAAATTTGAAACTGGATCCCTGCTACCCACTCCTAAAAAACGGATTTGGGACACCCAATGCTTTCACTACGACAACGTGATGGCCGCTATGCTTACGTTGTTCGCGGTACAGACGGGGGAGGGCTGGCCTCAAGTTTTACAAAATTCAATGGCGGCCACACACGAGAATGAGGGTCCGGTTCGGAATTACAGGATCGAAATGTCGATTTTCTACATAGTTTATTTCATAGTATTTCCATTCTTCTTCGTCAACATCTTCGTGGCCTTAATCATCATCACGTTCCAAGAGCAGGGTGAAGCGGAATTACAGGATGGTGAAATAGATAAAAATCAGGTACAATACTCGGACACTGGCTCTTATCACGCTCTCAAAGTTACTGTTCTCGCTAATACGACGTTGATTTTTGTTTTCCACAGAAATCGTGTATCGATTACACGATACAAGCGAGACCGCTGGAGAGGTACATGCCAAATAAACGAAACAGTGTCAAGTACAAAATATGGAGGGTTGTGGTTTCGACACCGTTTGAGTATTTCATTATGATTCTTATCGTTCTCAACACCCTGCTGCTTATGATGAAGGTACGCATTCTCTCCGTTATCATAACTTACCGTATTAACATTAGCAATAACGAGTACGAAAAATGATTCGCAAGATGAAAATACCGACGGAATAAATTTTGTCCGCAAGGCATCGTAGAAGTTGATTGAAAAATATCAATTTTGGGAAAATTCAAACTACGTGGATATTTAGCCAGTGAACTTTTACGATACCATGTGAATGGCATCTTTTCGAAATGTTTAACAGAATTAATGTCTTATTAATGTGGCTGATAATTTTGTCGATATTATTTACCCAATCGAACAGTCATTCTTCATTATTTTTTTTACCGTCACTTGTAATTAAGCAAGAAAAAAAACGAGGTACGAGAAAACGATATAACATAGTTAAATTAATGATGAACTAACAGATGAACAATATACAGACTTGTTTATATTTGCCTGCATACTTATGTGTTTTTTGTGTAATGTTTACGTTATTCTCGATACACAGCTATATATCTATAATTATCACAGTATGGTACCAATTATTGTTATTATACCAGATCAGATTTATCATCGTATGCGTATATCAAGCTAAATTTAGCTAACGTAAAATCTCTCTTCCTTTTCTTACTTCTGTACATTTAATTTAATTAATTTTTTTATCAATTATTAATTGATAATATTTTAATTCTTTTCTTTCATTTTTTCATACATGGATTGTTTAAAGTTTACTAATCTGTAAATTATTTTCTCAATCCCCCGCAGAAAATCAATACTTTCAAAACGCTTGAGATTTTTATTTTTTATTTATTTTATTTTTATCTTTTCTTTCGTACAGATTGCATGGCAAGCATCTTGTCTCTGTTTTTATGTGAAAATACATGAAAAAGTAGTTTTGATTAACACTAAATATATATATATAATTGTTTTTGTTTTTTTTCTAAATTGCACAAGAACCCCACAATGTAACTGGGTTAAAATAACGCACAAAACATGCTTAAAATTCGGATCGTAGATTTGACGGATAGTTCTGAACGACGCAAGCTGGAACAAGCTTTTTATGTACTACATACAGCAAATGACATAGAAACACACAAAATCAAAACATTAACAATTTTAAATGTGGAAAAACATAACAAATCTTTTCCTTTGGTTTCGGAGTTTTGAGTTGTGTCATTTTTTATGAATTCTTTTTCTTTTACCAAAGAATATCGATTATGCAAAACTTCAATCAGTTACTGGAAATTTTGTGCAATATTTTGGTCACATTTTTATTGTTATCAAACAACAACGAGTATCATCACGTCGAATGAGCTAAAATTAACTTCATTCTCGTTATTTAATACCATGATTTGATATTCGAAAACATTTCCATACTTTGCACAGAAATGCACACAGTACACATATCTAGATGCATAAATTCATAAGTCCGGCGGCACACATTCAGATATTCAATTACATAACGCAACCGATGAACATGAAACTTGGATGAGAGTAGATGGAATTCTTGATTTGTCTAAATTCTAAAAGTCTCATTTAAATTACGAATAATTCCTAATTGATTAGAAAAAAAACGTATCATGTTCACATGTGGCATTTTTCCTTTGTATTTATTTACAACCACACATGCAAAGACTATGTAATATATGTGTCGCATGGTGGCTGCCCAAAAATCAATCGAATGTTGACCAATGTATGCACGGGGCATTAGCCTAACACAACACAAGCTCCAGACCCCTTTCTAAACCGATAAACCTGAAAAGAAACCTTTAACAATTAATTATATATTTTATGTTATTTAATGTTTACTTTATTCTCACTTATTTGTAATAAAAGTTTGTTTAAAATGCTATTGATTTCCAGACACTAACACATCATTTCATGTGTCTGTTACTGACAAATAGTGAATAATATTAGGACAATGTCATCTGGCCTAACGTATTTCGGTTCGAACTACGAAGGTTTTTTCTTACCAAGAACTGTATAAGACCTTTTTGTTACTAATTTAGGCTGTTAAATCATTGATAAAGTTGTTTTCTCAACACTTCTTAACACAATTTTCAGTCAGAATTGACGCACATAAACTGTTTGAAAATAAGAAACAAACATCAATTAAATTTCATTTAATATTAGACCAATCAAATATCATTAATCTACAAAGCATACAAACATACATAATGTTCAATCACGATGAGAATTAACTAACTTGGAAACTAGTAATTCGTCTAGCTCAACGATTTCAATTAAACGGTCTAACTGGTCCCAAGTTTTCTCATTTCAATGATAATGACTGAAACTTTTTGCGTTAATGAGAAATCGCAATAGAATCTTGTTCTTCACAGAAGTTAATTTCACTTTTTATACCAACGACGATGTATGATGTTTACTTTGTACTTTATCAACTGATATTATCTGGCGAGTGGTTACGGGCACGCCATTATCCAGATTGATTTACGATGTCAGTATATTACATTTTAAAAGAAGCATTTTGCTGTTTGTTTGTCTGTCGGTCCGTATGTTTGTCAGTGTATGCATTACAGCACTACGGTCAGAGCGAGTCGCAAAAGCAAGTACTGAAGTTCATGAACTGGGGTTTCACCGGGATGTTCACCATCGAGTGCACTATGAAGATTGCCGCATACGGTTTTAGGGTAAGCCGCTCACCCACCACCCTAACAATGGCGGGCGTTCAAAAAAGGACATGACGTTTTTTCCAGAATAACTTTCCTCCAAAACCTACTTCTTTTAAATCAACAATGAGATGTTTCTTTTCCTGTTTCTATTTGAAACCCAATCATTTTCTGCTCTCGCGAGCTTTTCGATCGAGTATCACCAGAAGCTGAAATAGTCCTGATTCAAGTCTCCGAATGATGCATTGCGCTGGATCTATAGAATTGATGGAATTATTGAGAAAGGAATTTTAGTGTGCTTTTTTGTCTTCATACAGCTCTTTGCTGATTGAGATTAAAGTTTTTTTTTTATCCTCATTGGACATACTGAATAAAACGTCATGGCCAAATATTTACAGATTGGTAAGTCCTGCTTATTAGTGAACGTCTAGTGCGTTTGACTCACCGATACCTGTATCGAACAGCAGATACATGCTAATGATATAGTATCTTATTGAACATATTTTATTCAGATACACAGACACATGTAATCGAGCATCAAACAAATAGTTTCACTTTCAATTCCGGCAATGACTGCAAAAGCAGACACGTAAACTTTTATCCCCGAAGAAACGTTTGACGCTTGATTATGGCCATTACATATCACACTACATCGCATAATCATCGACCATTACACATAACATTGTTCATAAAATATTTTGTGAAAAGCCATGAACATACCCATTCCCTAAATCCGTGCGTAAGACACGTTGTTCAGTTTTTAAACTATCATTTGACATTTTTTAACAAAAATATCCCAGAAACCCCTGCATGTCCTGTCGCGAATGCACGATGCGCCTACATGCTGACATGTTATTGCATGTGTTCCTTTATCGTTGTGTATGGGTTACAGTTGAATATTTTGAACACCCACGCCCTGCATGTTTTCGTCAAGCAAACAAGTAATTTAACAAGACACTATAACTACCCAGAAAAATTCACCATGTCAATTCTACAACAGACTCGTTGAAGAGGTGTAGAGACACAAAAAAATCATCCCTTCGATTTTTAAGTTATCTTGTTGATATTGTAAATAAGTCGTTGAAGTCTTAAACCTACATGATGCATTTAAATAATCGAAGAATTTGTTCAAAATTGATCCTCCTGAAATTTATTTTATGGAATTTGATGCTCACAGAGAGTAAGTTTTGGTCAATTCCTGTACAGATAGTTGAATATCAAATAGTCGAAACAGGTTCCCTTGTCCGATAGAAAAATGTCTTGCAGCATCCGATGTGTATGGCAAGAGAATGAAATATGTCTTCGGTCTAATGATTCTGCACCTTGTAATGATAATAAAATTATACACTTGCATGCTACACTATTTGGAAAAAAACAACATTTTTTCAGTCAAAATTTAGTTAATATAAATTTTAAGCTCACAATAAAGACGCGAGACAGTTTGGAGCCGAACATATCAAAGCACACCATCAGAGACAATGTAATATTTCCATTTCAGGAATGAATTCCTGATTGAATAACGAAATTAAAAAAAAAATCTAATATAATTATAAGACGACTGCAACAATTATGATTTGCAGAATTGAATATTAAATATGCCACTATATGATTACTTAATACTACTTCTACTACTATACATAGGAACAGAATCATTTTTTTGTCAAGTGTCTTCCAGTTTGAGAAATGCCTATTGAAAGTAGACCTTTTATTTGAATGCCCCCACCCTTTGCGATACTGTATTATGCAAAATATTCCTCCGTCGACATGTTGATATGAAACTACCCCTGATTTGTTTTATACGCCTTGAGAGTAGACGTGTCAATTGGAGGCAGCTGGATGAATCTTATCGATAAAATGTTATCAAAGATTTACTCCAGGATAACTTTTCACAAAATTAGACTATCGTCTACCCAAATAGGGGTCGATGAAACAATAAAGATTCTCAAAATTACCCATTAATAATTTCTCATGAGTTTTGTGAAATTATTTAGTAGAACCAGTACACACTGCGATCTACAGAAATATTCTAAGTATCAAACACACATCCGAATGAAGGAATTCTATACGTTTTTCAGGTTTCAGAGTTCATTACAAATCTCTCCTCTTTACTACGCTGAAAAATGTAAAGAAAATCTTTATTCCATTTGATTTGTATGTGTCTTACTTTTGACGATGGCAGTGGTGGCGATGATTTTATACTGTAGAAAAAAAAATCCTGATAGCCCGCTGCCGGCTGATGATATACATACAAATCCTCTTCTAGAAAGAATAATTAGTGAATATCGAAAGGATGCGGTGGGAATATGACGGGCAGTAAATAGAGTTTTAGTTGGGTGTTACGTTTGTGCGTTGGGTGTGTTTGTAGTATCACGAGGCGCCGCCTATTCTAGTGGACAGCCTGACCATCATGAACCTGGTCTTCACCCTCCTTTTCTTCATTGAGTGCATCCTTAAACTCGTCGCCTTTGGATGTAAGGTACAGCCAAGCTTTTACTCAAATTCTTCATATGTGTAAATTTACATCCACCGAACGATACATAAAAAAAGAACGTAAGTCTTATCCACAAACATAGTGCACCATGTAATACGACCGGGATATATCAGTGCTAGTTTCATTCGATGTAAGAGTGAGATTAGCTCTGTTCTACATTAAACTTTCTTTAGTTTCAGTGTTATACAAAATTACATAATTAAAAAAAAAAGATCTTGTTTAGAATTTCAGTAAAATCATATTCTCTTCTGTTGAGTATGTATAAGAATTTGATCTATGCGACAGACACACTTATGAAAATACAATCGGCATGGATAAATGTCTGAAAATTTCCCTAGCAACAAAATCAATTGTGGTATTATTATGAGACTATTCCAGAAGTTACATCAAGTTCAACTAAAATACGACACACATAGATCTGGCCTGATATTGTATAATGAATCGGCGAAGCCGTTATCGTTTCCTAGGTTCATGGTGATAGCCCAGTATCCAATTCCATTTAGTTGGAACACAAGCATCATAACAAGATCCTTCAGTTATTCTGTTTATCTCACGAATGTGTATCGAAGAGAGTTCAGCCGTGTTCCCAATTTATCCCCAATACAGAAATGGTATTTCATCTGAGAGAAGAAGATAAACTAAATCATTATTTTTGTAGGTACTTAAGAGCCATCGATTCGTAGCTGCTTGCTGTCAGCATGTTCTATCCTTAGATTTCTAGAAAGGTCCCATGCCACTTCACTAACCACCTACCAAATAGTTTATCAAATACCATCACTCACTCCGATAGGCTGCACACTTACACGCATTACATTTCACAATTCATAATATACAAATTAGATCAATATTAAACACAATGCTATTTTGTACAACCTTTATTGCTACTAGGGCATCGAACCATAAAACTTGACACAATTGAGATCCTAATAGTATATTTGACACTTTTTCACTATCAATGATTACATACATGGGTAGAATTATTTCAAGAATCGATTCGTCTGTGCTAGTAGACTGTAAATTTGTACAAAATAGCTTTCCTTATGAATTATGGAATTCAATGTTCAATTCTCTCCACAGAATTTCTTCAAAGATCCCTGGAACACGTTTGACTTCATCACGGTGATCGGAAGCATCGTAGATGCCCTCGTCATTGAATTCGGGGTATGTAAAGCTGTATTTTGATCGGCAATTCAAAAGTCTGTAAAATTTTGCATATTTTGTGAATCTTGCTTTGAATGATACACATTGATAAAGCAAGATTTTCTAGATAGTAAATATAATTAGTAGAGTGGTAGAGTGTAGAAGAAAATTGGAGCCTTAAAATTGAATACTTGCAATACTCAAAGCACAAATTTTATACAGCATTAAACAAATTATCACACTATCCTACACTACTGAATTCAGAACTAATACTTATAATACTTCAAACTAGAACAAATACACAGCACAATCACAATTTATGAACTAGCTTATTCCTTTATAGAAACCAGTTATCAAGGCTCTCATTGACCTCTTGAAACTGAAGAAGGATCCGGTAAGAAGATACACAGACACGGTTTTTTATTATCTATCCATAGAACAAACAGAAATTGACGGAAATGGGTATAAATGTCAACACCAACAACATTAGAATGCGAACCGTCAAATCTGTCGACGAATGAAGCCTCAACAGTGCATTTAATTTAACAGCCTTTTACACAAACAAAGTTATGACTAACAGAATACGTTCAAAACAATGAGGATCAAGTTAACAGGGATTGAAATCGTACTAACAACTGAGAATATATTCAAATAACAAATACTCACACAGATATGAACATGGAAAGCACAAAAAGAAAGATTCACAGTACTGAAGCTTTGGAAATGAGTAACTGTAAAGTTGTAGAACCAACTTGGATGGCACTCGCACAGACACCTAGCACTCAATATTTGCCCAGTACATACGACTATGAAAACCACATTGATACTTACTACAAATGATGTCATTGACACGGTGGATATCACCAATTTCAGACCGAAGCACGCTACAAGTCGAACAATTTGCATGTTCCTCGAATACTCCTTTACTTTAACATAAATTGCCAGCCAAGGTAAAGTATGCTACTAGTCACACATACGTATCATACAGAACTAAAACTACGACCTATCAATGGACACTCATACTTATCGCAGAATAGACATGCTAGAATTATCCTCCGACTAACGTTCGCTTCTATAGACTACCACAACATTTCACAATGCTCTTGAAGTAATTTGAAATTATTTAGACTCAACGCCATATCTAATCTAATTGCTATAAAACCAGTCAATGACGATTCGGCACTTATTAAACACTCAAAACATCGAAAGAAACGTCGAGACAAAAAAAGTCTTGAGCAACGGATAATTTTTTCATTCTCAACACATAATGACACGTATTGCACTTGTTGACTGTGAGAAGATTATGGGTGAGTATCAGAGGACGGGGTTTTCTTTTTTACTTGGACGATGAGAAAACTGTGGAACAGGTAAAACTATATGAACCAAAACTGCACCTAACGAAGGATTTTTCTATTTTTCTTTTTAATCGGTTAATCGACCAAAAGTATTGAGCGGAGAGAAGCAAAGGTCTGAAGAATCTTTCTTTTACCTCAGAGACCTGAAATAGCTTGTGTAATATAAAATACCAAATTTGTCAATCTTTTTATAGCTTCACTCCAGCAGTCTCATTACAGTGAAGATTTGTAGTTTATCAATAATCATTGACTAAAATAAATAATCATTGAGATCTACTGGAGTGAAGCCTGCCATTCACAAGATTAAGAATTTCTATTTGTTTGTTAAGTGCAATTTCATTTGCCCATTACAGGAAAACTTCATTAACGTCGGATTCCTGAGACTCTTTCGAGCTGCTAGGTTGATCAAACTTCTAAGACAGGGATACACTATACGAATTCTCCTATGGACATTCGTACAATCATTCAAGGTACGGTTCATACATAATCACATAGCCAACCGATATAATGAATACTAACTAAATCCATCCTTAAATTTCAGGCTTTACCATACGTTTGTCTACTGATTGCGATGCTATTTTTCATCTATGCGATCATCGGAATGCAGGTAAAATAATTTTTTATGCCATACTATTCTTCAATCATTAATTGCGACGTATTTAATCAAACGTGTCGACGTAGCATCATCCTTGCAATATCATATGATTTTGATAAATTAAA
This sequence comes from Euura saliciscinereae, assembly GCA_018420115.1. NCBI lineage: Eukaryota > Metazoa > Arthropoda > Insecta > Hymenoptera > Tenthredinidae > Euura > Euura saliciscinereae. The sequence goes on from JAFFZH010014383.1 coordinate 32,391, forward strand.
CCATTTCTACAAATCAACAACACAAAATGAGGGTCAGTGGTTGAGTACAGATTATGTTAAGTTACGGTATTACCTTCAGATGTTTGGAAATATAGCCAATCAAGCAGTATCTGCAATCGATCGTCACAACAACTTTCAAACATTCTTCGGTTCTCTCATGCTGCTGTTTCGGTAAGTCGAGCAGCTAAATAAAAAAAGAGTATACAGTGTTTTTTGAGTTTTATTAAACGCCTTCTAGATCCAAGTACTGCGGCCCGGAAAATTCATAAACAGACAAATTATTGATCACAAATCAATAATTTTAGTTCACGAATTAACCGAGGCTTCGTGCAAAGTGAAAAAGAAATTCAATTTCATATAAGATTCCCATTTACTGCTAGAACACCCCGTCGTAAACACGAATTGAGAAAAGTAAGCTGCTCGACGTCTCTTAATCGCTAGTTCGTCACGTATTTAGTTCCGCTTTAATCTTTAATCAATCTATCAACCATTAACGAACGGCTATTCGAATATGCCAGTATCAGTCGCGTATTCTCATATCTTATTAAAGCATAAGATAAGCTAATAACTGTATCGAAGTAATCAATTTGTACCCTCATCATGGAATTCAGACTCGAATGTATGTTCAGCTCCTTTATGAACAAAGGTGATAGTTCCCACTGTGTCATTAGACTTTCAGGCTCAGATTCTGAGAAGTCATAATTAGTCGTAGAATTTTTCACTCTGATCATTGATCACATAAGCAATCTGGACATGGCGTCCGATATCAAGTGTGTTGTAATTCCAAAGGACGAGTTGTTAATGCAGTATTGGTTTTGGCTCCTCTGCTTGTCTCGCTAGGTTTTCGGTAACATCAAACTGGATCCTGAATCAGCTATCACCAACCACAACAATTTCCAAAGCTTTATTCAAGGACTGATGTTACTATTTAGGTGAGTATCTTCAAAAAAAGTCGTTTATTCGATCAATAAATTTTCCCTGCCACAATTCATTAGTCTGTTGTATGTAGACCGATGTCCTTTTAGTTATTCCCTTTTTTTCTTGTATCCTAAAAGACTTTGTATAGTCGTAGTATTTGTTCGAATGCTTTATTGCTGAAAATTTAATCAACACAAGCGACCAATTGTAAGCCAACTTACAAGTCTCCCTATTTTTTGATCAATTATTATGAACGCAGAGTTGTTTCAAAAGCTTCGCAGATGTAAAGACAATAGCTTCAACTATGATAGATAAATATGTTCTAATGGCATTTGATTTGTCTTCAGATGCGCGACAGGGGAAGCGTGGCCAAGCATAATGTTATCCTGCCGGAAAGGAAGCGAGTGTGCGATGCCGAAGAATACAACGGAGAAAAACTCCTGTGGTTCGGACCTCACGTTCGGTTATTTTGTATCGTTCATCTTCTTTTGCTCGTTTCTAATGTTGAACTTGTTCGTTGCTGTCATCATGGACAATTTCGATTATTTAACAAGAGACTCATCCATATTGGGCGCCCATCATTTGGATGAGTTTGTAAGAATATGGGCAGAGTATGATCCTAACGCTACCGGGAAAATACATTACACCGAAATGTACGATATGTTGAAAAACATGGATCCTCCATTGGGGTTTGGAAATAAATGTCCCAACAGATTGGCATACAAAAAATTAATCAGAATGAACATGCCGGTCGACGTTGATGGAAAAGTTAACTTCACTACGACTCTGTTTGCGCTCATTCGTGAAAACTTGAGCATCAAGATGAGGACTGGTGAGTGATCGCCGCATTCAAAGTTACCTTCATCTTCGGAATATATTATCTCCATTAACTATCCACTAATTTCCAACAGCCGAAGAAATGGATCGAGCCGACAGCGAGCTGAGGGTGACCATTCAAAATATCTGGCCGTTGCAAGCAAAAAAGATGCTGGGTCTTTTGATACCAAGAAACGAAGGTGAGAGTTCGGTAGCTTAATCCTCATTACCATCCCATAACGTGGTTCTAATATCTTTTGTAGAACTGAATAAGGACAAACTAACAGTGGGTAAGATATATGCGGCTCTACTGATCCTTGAGAGCTGGAGGACGACAAGGTTTGGTCAAATAGAAGCAACCGGACCACAGGTGAGCTTTTTGTTCGAATAATCGTTATATATTACGTTAAAAACTTTCTTATAAACCGTTGAAATTTGACTCTACATTATAACCGGCTTTTTAACAATCAAAATTATCAGTCGTTGAACCATTATTATTGTTATTTTTATACGTTCATAAACTCAGCAAACTGGCGAAAAATTATTTGCGGGGATAGTAAAATCCACTAAATTTTCTTAGCTCTAAATTAAGAAGGAATGAATGTTTCTCGTTGGCTTCATCGTCGTAGAAGTTGACAGCCGGTGTGAACAAATATTTGCCAAAATTAGCTATTCCTAAATTCCTGTAGTTTATAGACACCCAAAGATCGGTTTTTGTTTCCACATCATCATTCATAAAACAAAACGATTATTACAAATAATTTAGAAAAGTTCAATACCAATTCTGAATAACAAGCATTGTACTATTCCGATGATCATCTACATCGTTTTTCAAGTATTAACATGTGTATCTAGTCGCAGAAAAAATCGTGAATTATAATTTAATCATTGAGCGTCAATTCTGTTCATTAAACACTCAAACACAAACCGATCAGTCAATCCCACTTTTAAATTTGCAATCAAACCTATGTGCTAAGTAGTGCTGAGATATGATCCGACGTTACATATATATACCTAATTGAAACTCGCGGTGTTACTCGATTCACATTTCCGATCTGAATGAATATCGATAATCCGTTTCTTTGTTTATGATTTCAAGTCCGGTACATGAACATGTGTTGAAAAGTGTGCGCAGGGTGTTCACCGATTCATCGATGCAGATTTCACAATGTAAATTGTTTACAAGAAAAAAATTTGACCTTGTACTAATCTCATTACTTATCTGCAATAGGTTTAACTGAGATTCTAAAATTTTGTGACCTTAGAATGAAATAACGTTGTGCAGTCTGTACAGGTCGCGATATTGTGAACGCCCTTGAATTTACATGTGGAAAATCTACTTGTACAAAACCATACAACAGTCATGATTAGTCTTCCTGAGATCAATCGAGTTGAATTTAGTGGATTAAAAATAATTAGACTCTACCTGTTGTGACCCTTCCTGAACGACTGATTGACATCTATTTGCTATCCATCGATTTTAGAACGTGCCCTTTAACTTTTACCATACCTTGTCGAAGTAACAACCATAAAGAAATAATACATAGATATATGTTTATTAGAAAAGAGCAGAATGACGTCCGGGAATAATGTTTTTTTTTTTCATTTGGTACAACGGTGTGATTGTGATTGGTCACTTTGAACTTTCACCAAGACCATTTGCTGTATCTGACTTAATTTTCAGCGTCATTCTTCTCTTGAATCACATATCAATATAACAATATCACATAAATGAGTATTCCGAGAGAATCATGAAGACTGGGAAGCGTTTGGAATTATGAGACTGTATACAGTAAGAGTGTGAACCTCGTTACTGTGATATTGAAATTATTGAATGGAGGGTCTTATTCATAGTCGACACCTGAATAAGCTCTCGTCGTTAGCTAGGAATATTTGAATGAAATGATAGATTTTTAGAAAAACAAGAAAATTGATGTTATTACTAGAAAATTTAATTGGATATTTTCAACTTAGATAGCGTAGGGTCATGATCATATATTATGCCATTGAAAAAATACGGTGGTGAAAGCTCTCAGTCATCTCTGTGTGTGTTTTCTGTTTATTTTTCAGAATGATAACGATCATATCGATATCGATAACGATAATGCCGGGCAAAGTCCTGCGGCCCAGGCGGTAGTACGTTAATTTTTCTCTTACTTATTTATTCTCACACTATTTTTATACATTTTCTCTTATCTATTTCTTCTATCACTGTGCCGTAGCCAAATGTAAATAAATACGCAATTCGGAACTTTCATTTTATCATTCACGGCTTACCTCAAATAGAATCAAGTCTCAGATCAAGTCTCTTACGCATTTCTTGAAACAATGATGCTAGTCATAGTTTGTTTATTGCTAAAAAAATATCTAAACTTACTCCATCGCATTCTTCCACAAGATTGTATAAATCATTTTGGGCGCGTTGTTAATTCCTGGAGTCTGCTTGAACTTAGTATTCAGAATTCTCTGGTAAAATTAAAACTATTTCAATTATCACCCTTTTTCATTCTTCCTCTTGCACATTTCTCAATATTTCATTAATTTTTTTTCTTTAATATTACACAAATTTTTTGAACTTACAGATGTATCAGATTAAAAAATTAGTAGAATCAGAATTTGTGTACCCTCTGTACCAAATCATGCAAATAAATGTGTCGATACGTTCACAAAGTCCGTGACAAAATTTTATAAACAAATTGTCAAATTGATTCAATGATTATTTTACATTTGACTGCGTTACAATATCTCACACCTTGTTCCGTTCACCATTTTCACACACGCTGGAAGACATCATCTTCTGCCATTCGTTGCTTCGGCAAAATATTTTATTGTGGAGCAGTTGATGGTATCTTTGTTGCGCAAATATATTATCACCCTCAACAGTTTACCAATTGGTTTTGTGTTCTACCTGAGTTCTCTAATTTGTTTTAACGAGTTGTTTAGTTTCTGGTATATTTATGTTGTTAAAACACAATTGAGAGAGCAGTATCACAATCACCATTCCAACGACGAGCAAAATCTGCGTGAGTGAAAAAAGATCTTGCGTATAATCAGTTTGGAATGGTGATACAGCGATACTTATAGATTTAATCATAAACATTTTTTACATCCTCTGCGCACCTTAGTGAGAAATAGAGTATAATGAAAATTAAGATTTAATAGTACTTAGATGACCCGACAAGAAAAACTACCGTCAAAGTATCTGGAACAATGTTGTCCAATTTTATATATCATGTACACGAGCGATGAGAATTTCATACGCTTCGAACGATCGGAACTATTTTTTAACTGTATTGAGAGATATACTTCTGGGGTATATATGTAAGAATGTTTGTTCGAACGGACAAATTGGCTAATTATATTTTGCTTTGCCAAGAATTTATTGCCGCAGTTGGTACGTTATTTCGAATTGAACAATTTTCATCTCTAGCTTCAGCCAGTACGAATCTTCGATTACTTGATAGTTATATCTTCATTTCCACTTACAATACCGTTACTGATTTTCTGAGAATTGGCATTTTTCACTGTGATGTTCAAGCAAATGATATATACAATTGTCACATTATGAATTTTGGTTTATTACACAAATGGTTACCAATAGCAGTGTGAATAAAACACTATAGTCTACGCCCAAAAGTGTAAGCCATCATTATTATAAATGATATGAATTTGAAATAAAATAAAATTTAGTCTGCCTTTTGCCTCAACCCAAGTAGAAACACTTTGGATATCGTCGAATAGATAAAGATAGCGATATTAGATCGACTTTAGAAGTTTCCACATTTTTACAGCACTTTCGATTGTCTAGATTTTGCTGTTGACTCTAGAAACATATTAGTATATGAGTTATAATAAGAGTTGAAATTTGCTATCAAACATCGAACGAGAGTTCAACAAATCACGATCTAGATGACAATTCACAATGATTATCATGCAATACCACAGAGAATGCAATTCTTGAAAATTTCGTGGTGTGATTCTAGAGATTTTTAACAGCTTATTACAATTTCATACTACGTATTATACATAGTTAGAAAAAACAGTTTTTATAGAAATTTGAAGAATTATATTCGACTTTCTTGCTTGTTTTTTATGCCTTGGTACCACTAGAATATATTCCCAATAATTCTGCTGATGCGAATACCCAGAAGTTAAATAATTTAATTATCTAAACCAATACTGATCTATACCTTTGAAACTTATCAACGCCTTCATATATTGACATTCTCTCATCTTGACGGTTGAATGTGAAAATATAAATGCGGTGAGCATAGTTTCATTTGTACTGAAATTCTACGAAAACGTTGGTAATCTACATAGATAATTCATCCGTCTTATGGATTACCAAAATTTTACAGAATGTTAAATAAAATAAAAGGAAGCTAAACAACGTTGTCTAGCACCCGTAGGCATGTTCCCTGAAATAATATCCCTCGTATTTGTGTGTAGGTAACATTTATCTTACTCTGTTGGTGGCTAATCTTTGTACAAGCTTGCGTTTACTTGTACTTGACATTTGACTTATATTGTCCACTCATTTATCCGTGTATCTTATTACATTTTCAGCATTCACGTATTCGTAAAAATTTAATATGTTACCAATATCGTATAATCGGTCATTTTCAGCTATTCATATTCATACTCCAAGAGTAAATTCTTTCTTTCCTGCAGTTGGGATATAATCAATGAGATATTGTCAACATATTAAACTGTGCATGTTTTATTATCATTCAGTCAATTGCGTTTGCAATTCGTATTTTATTTGTATGTAATAATTGTCTTACCTTACAATAATCTCTAATATATACTCAACACATAACTGTATAAATCAAAACCAATATAATATTCAACTTAACAAACATATACAGGCTTTTGCAAAATAAAATTATATCGATCACAAAGGGTTTTGCGGCATAGATGCGACCATCTCAAGTCACCGATGACACCAATCGTTTCTTTTGAACGTTCCCAACTCTTTAATGTTCACTAAATCGTAATAAATATTTCTCCTAATTTTGTTCCTCACATGTACGGTATTGTCGTTGTTTATTTTAATCCAGTACACCTTTGTGATTGAATAAAAGTGAATACATGACCTTCGATTGACACTCAGCACCATCACACTTTGGCATGGTTTGAGACATTTCTACAATCTCTATTCTAAACTTAATTAAACAATCTTTATCACTTATGCTTGGGGGATGATACATATTTATATGCCATACGACATTGATATCGCTATTGGGTAAAGCCTGTATGTGGGTGAAGGTACCTACCATCATGTGACGGGTAAAGTATCGTGACTTTTACACGGGTATTAACAAATTCAAACAGCGTTCAACATTCTTCAACTGTCTGCTGGACATGGCTGGCGTCAACCATACCGGAGGAAATAATCACGCTCCACAACCTGGCGATAGCAGGGCTAATAGCTTAGAGCCCCCACCTGGACCCAGCGTCGACTTACGCGGGGACCGCAGAGAGCTCAGAGAGGAAGACGAAGGGGCCTTAGGGGCTCTTGCTGCGGCCGAGCACAGACGACAGCGTAGCATCAGGTTGGTAGCAAATGAATATACAAATCTTTTGACCCCTTATCTATTGTCCGTATTAAGAGGATGCGTACTGAAACGACTTGATTTCTCTTTTGCAGGAACAAAAAGGTGAACTGGATGGTGTCCCATCCGTACGATAAACTAGGCAGCAGCGGAGAGAGTAGCCAGGGAGGGGGTGGGTGTGGGGGTGTAGTTAACAACCTCGACGGAGCTCCCGAGCTAGAACCGTTGTTAGCCGAGCCCTCTCAGGAGTACCGCTACGTTAACAACTACCACCGACCCTCGTACTACCAACACCAGAACACCACTTTCGTACCTCGCTCCTCAATCCGTTACCTCAAGGTCTCGGTTCCAATCCAAACTCAAGTCACTTTTTTAAACAATAATCAGTCGATATTTTTCTAATGATTATAATTCTTATTTTTATTAATCAAATGACCCCTTGATTCGATAAGTACCGTGTATGTATTCTTTCTGACTTTCATCAAAGCACCATTTAACGATTTTCAATCATTTGCCGATTATTGGCAATATCATGATATTGGCAGACCTATGCCACAACATTGAATTATTCATTTCCACTCGATAGTGAATGATACTTTATGTCGAACATTAACATTTCTCATGATTTTCAACGTATAGAATTAGATCTTAGATCCACATAAACATGCACACACACCATACTTCTGTCGATAGTATTTATGTTTATTTGTGTACCGATCCAACGGCAGTCGAATAGATCATAGAATGATATTGTGTTCAACATTTTTCCATAGAATTCATAAATGATTGTAGATACAGTATTATGGTACTGTAATTAAATTGTCTTTTGTGAATATAGATTCGGGGATCGTAGACCGAATTTAATCGATGAACGCGACCGTAGTTAGGGACCCAGATGTCCAGATAGTTATACGGAAATAATGATTAGTCGATTAGATAATCGCGTACACTATTTCACACACCAACGACTAGACGTGTTTAAAATATAGAACGTCCCACCCTTCCCTAGCTGCTTTCACCTTAACGGTGTTAGCGTTAAACATATGAATATCATTGGATACATGTACTTTTTCATTGTGTTCTATACAATAATCCCTTTATGTGTGGGTGGTAAGTATGGGGCACTTATACGTTTACAGATAGTGATTTCAATGATTGACATATTGACTATATTACCTCAAGCATGAGCATGTGTGATTGCATGATGTAGATTTTTTTCTACATTACAGTCTTCTAGTGATCTATGCTACATTACACAGAGATAATACATGGAAATACATTCGTTCATTTTAAATGGTTTTCAACTTTCTTCGTCGTATGAATCGGCGAATCGATGCGATCACTCAATTTCAACTTCAATTTCGATTCTAGTAGAAATTGTTCTGCAATCTTATTCGTTAAGAAAATGAAAAAGTTGAAAATCATTAAAAAGCAATGAAATTAAAAAAAAAAAAAAAAAAAAATCGAGGCAAAAGGTGCGATACCAAAATCAGGATCTAAATTGTTGTTGAAAATTATTTTCCTTAGTTTACTTTATTGTGAATCAAACAATTTGATACATTTACAAATTTCCCGTACCCCCTTGATCTAAGATATGTTTAATTACAGAACGTATTCTCATAACATGATTTATTTAGATGGAGCTACAAGACGTGGTAGTTAGTGAATCTCGGGTTGGTAGTCTTGAGAGTTTAACACATACCGGAGAAAGGCTACGTCCTCATCATCCAACGTCTCAACCGAGGACTCATTCCAGATCCCCGAGCTTAAGGTTTGCTTTAGGATTTCAATAATTTTATCCGCTTCATTATTTCCTCACCATGATTATCACCTATGTCTTATTTCTGTAGAAAACATTCTCCGATCTTGCGCAGATCACCCTCTCCCAGAAGACACAGATACGATCACCGTGTTCACCATTATCACGAGGGTCCTGGGTTCAGTGATACAGTTAGTAACGTGGTTGATATTCAGAGGCATACACAGCATCCACATGGATCTCAATATATTCATCGGCATAAGATACGAGGTCAGTTGGTATTATTTATGGTATATTTATTTTATCTTTACACAGTCATCGCAGATGTCAAGTCCATTATCTCCCCAAATTAGGAGTAATAAAGATAGAATCAAACTACGTCATAGCAGTTTGAGCAATTATCAAGAATTTTCTAAACCGAATAAATATTTCGAGCTTGCACGACCAGATTATCTCATTTATCATACATGAGCACGATTGATATAATTTGGGCTTCACGCTGGTTAATATTCACATGCGTACATTTTTTTTTCACGTAAATACAATTTGCAGTTACACAGTTGAATTCATTCAACTACCGAGTGTGTTGTGCCGACGTGAAATTTTATGCTGCAAAGTTGCTCAATGTTTCTCGATGTAATATACTTTTTACATTTTATTCTGTTGTGCGCTACATAGACTATTACGACTTCTGCAACTATTACGACGATGGTAATTTTACTGATTTTCACTTGGTCTTTTCCTCATTTAACTGTCTCTGATATACAATCAAAAAATCTAATAGTAATTCCGACGCTCTGTAGACATACCTATCTAAATTGTGTACATAATTACCATTGAACGTTGAATATGTACATGTCTTAAAACTAGTGTATCCCCAGTTCTCCTACTTGCCAAAAAATATAATTCCTTTCTATCAAGTCAAAACCACAGATAAAATCACTTTGTTTGACATAACTCGCTTTTAACACCAAGCTGAAACCTCGCCTTTTTATGTGCTGTAGATGTAAAATGCATGCTAGTGTCCGTTTCATATTTTTGTACAGTTTTGGGACTTAATTTATTACTCTCGTTTCATCGGTTCCATGAGATTTATTATATATAAAAAAATGTGCTCGAGGTATCATCATTACGTTCAACTCGTTTCAACCATACAATCCGTAGTTGCTGTTATATGATATTATATTATTATTGCATTTATCATTTCAAATGATCTGCAAGCTGAAATCATATGATTAAACTAATTGCAATCGGTGTGCCTGTGCTTCCTGCAATATATGATTTACCCATCGCACGATTTACTTGATGCTGAATTATTGCACTCTGAGTAAAATCTTCCGAATACTATTCGGATCAAATACCGTAAAGTAATGAAAAAATAACTGCTTGGCCCTTATCACCCATCTAAATTAATTCGAAACGATGTTGTCGTCTTTGAACTGGACATTATTCTAAGTAGTACAAACCCCTCCCTTATATATCGATGAAAGAATGCTGATAAATACATTCCACAGGTTCGTGGAGTGCTTCGACTAGTCCTGCTCGATCGCCTAGTCCAGTCCATAGGATGAGTCACAGTCAGCATTATGGAACAACAAGTTTGGAGCAAAGATCTCGTTCGCCGAGTCCAGTGGGTGGTAGACAACCGGCGCACGCCCATCATCCGCATCAGCACAGTTACCCAGTCCTCGTAACTAGACGCGGTCAGGGTAGATTGCTGCCGCCTACTCCTAATAAGCCATCTACGCTTCAGTTAAAGCCTGCGAATATCAACTTTCCGAAATTAAATGCCTCGCCGACCCATGGACCACACATTACGCATGTACCACAAAACGCGCACGCACCTCTTCCCACAATACCGTTAGGACATTGTCCACTTAGCTTCGAACAAGCAGTGGCGATGGGTAGAGGTGGAAGACTGCTGCCCAGTCCGGTGCCAAATGGTTACAAACCACCGTCGTCGCAGCCCAAACAAAGAACACCAAGGTCAAGGCATTCGGACAGTGACGAAGATGATTGGTGCTAGCCAACATGGAACCCTGGATTGTCGAGTGAAGAACTGGACTTACCTAGGGATTTATCGGTTTGCGCGTAGTGTGAATATGAATTTTGTTTTTTCCGTGTCTCAAAAACTGCTTTGGTACGTGCAGAAAGACTTTTAAACAGACTGCTGAGATCACTGAGAAAATATAAAATTTCGTATAGTTTAATAGAGATGAAAATCGAATTGTCGTCGAATCAACGCAGTTCTTAATTTATTTTGTTGATTATTAATTAATGTTTTTTTCAAGGCCACGCAAAGTGAAAAGTTTTTTCAGCGTGAAGGCGTTTTTTTAGTTTTTAAGCTTCAAGGAAGCAGAATTGTGTAAAATATATTTAAAGAACAACAAAAGAGTGCTGAGAACTCTTGAAAAAATTCTTTAGAATTAATCATTCATCAAAGTCTGATGTATAAGAGAACGAACTGATAAATTACACCAAGACTTTGAAAACATTGCGTGTATCGAGTAGATTTTTCATATGAAGATACATCGTGCGATATAGTGGAACCTGCAGTAAAGTAAAGGTGATAAAAGTTGAAACGTTCTAGAAAAGGAAGGGAAGATAAAATAGAATAAAATTGCCGGAAAAATTATGTAGATCAATTGAAATTTGTACAGAAATCCGCAATCTGAATCTTCATATGCAATAACGGCTTTAAAGAAGTAAATCTTTCCATCTTTTCAATACAATCTGTCTAGAATTCATAAAAGAATTATCAAAAAAATCGTTTATCAGGGTATGATTACGGTGAGAATCGTGCTACTAATGAACATTGGTATTTTAAGCATGTTACGATTCATCATTGATCATTTTTTCCATCATTTATCTTCACATTAAAAGAAATGTGTTTAAATTAATGTTATGTTCAATTTTAGCACGAAACCATCCAATATCTATCTACGCATAAGCTGCGAAGTCTAAGTAAAGTTTTAGTTTCGTTAAATTATTAATGATACGATAAAGAAAAAAGGAGTTAAAATTAATTAGCTAAAAGAAAATCAACTTCGATGATTGAAAAGTGTATAGCCAAATTGGTTAATTCTACGCTGCAACTATAGCGACTTACACAACCCGATCCCAATGCGTTGTTCATTCTTAGTTATAGGTAATTTGTCTCTACAGTGAATATTACAAAAGAAATTAACTTTATTTGAATTCAAGTTTTTTTCTCTGGTCATATTATAGAATAATTTTTCATGTTTAGGATTACGTGCGGGTGAAAATATGCTGTTTTGATGTGGTACGAAAATTTTACCACCGTTTATTAGTTCAACCTGTTGAATATGTCATTAATTTTAACAGAATTATCAAGTTATAGAAATATAATGTATACGTATATAATTATGAGGGTGAACTTTTTTTGTCTTGGCTGATTTAACACGATGAGTTTCATCAATCAAAGTGTACAATTTTATTTCTTGAAATTTGATCACAAACACACACATACATAAATTGTAGTCAACGAAACAGAATCGAAAAATGAATACATAGACAAGAAAAAGGGAAAAAAAGAATCATTGATATGAATCTCTGCACTTGTAATATATTGCATATAAAAAATTACTATCAAACACGTGCTACGTATTATTAATCTAATAAAATTAATAATAATAAATAATAAATCATCAATTCATTTATAAAAGTAATTAAATTTTATCCTCCCGGGATATTAACACGTTATATACTGCCAATCGTACGAGGTGTTTATGGAAATTAAAAGTTTGGAGCGAAACAAGTATAATTGTCTCCGTAATTAAAAATGGAAGTAAAAAATGAAAATAAAGAAAAATTAAAACTTATTAGTTATCAGTATTTTCATGCTTGCGTTGGGCAAATGTGTGTGAATCGCGTATATAAATAATATATTAAATATCGGTCGGGCTGACACAACCACTGCGTTGTGTTTCAAGAGACTTTTAAAGACTGTAATTTAATCGCGTACGTAGATTCTTTCTTTACAATATCACTGTAAACTGGTTACCTAAATTCCGCAGATTTTGCACCCCTTTTCTTTCATCTATAAATTTGACAGATTTAATCAAACTAGGAACGTGTTCAAAGAAATATACATAACACTTAGTTTCTCAAAACAGTAATTTATTAATCATCGTCACAAGTCGATTTCAAGTGTATTATCTCATATTTCATTCAATAACGAATCAACTGATTGAATCACAGGATTTATTCATAGAAAGAAAAGCCTGCAAATTCTGCAATTCAAATTATCGTTGAAGCATATTGAATTTTCACGTACATTTTGTCTGCGAAAATGTGTGTATATACTGTATTTGATTATTGATCGATTGAGCACGAGATTCGATGCATTTCTATGAACTAGGCCAATATCAGAAAATTCTCAACGTTTAAGATTTCGATGAATTAATAATTACAATCCTAATACATGCGTATACATTTAATCTCATGACAGTATATGATTCAGGAAAGAAAAAAAGCCTCTTAATTTTGTCACGCTGAATCAGAAGAACCGCGTGATTCCTTCCCTTAAGTGCTTTTACCAACTCAATCGTACTTTGTATATCCCATAAATAATGTCGCTAAGAGTAAAACGAAACAAAAGAAAGAAAATAATAATAATAATAATAATAAATAATATCGTTCATTCGTCATTAAATCGTGGATGTACTCAAAACAGAAATTCATTAAAAAAAAAAACTTCGAAAGAAAAAAGAAAGAGAAAAGAACAGAGTAAAAACAAATATAAGATTAAATATTATTACAATGTTTTTCTGTGATAAATCCAAATCTTAGTACAAGGAGCGGCGCTCCTCCGCTCCTTGAATCGCAATCGGACGATTAATCTCGAAGTGTTTGTAACAATATTAAAAAAAAAATTTAAAAAAAATTAAATTAAATAATTTAATCTTTACCTAGTCTTATGCAAGCAGATGACCAAGACCTTAACGATGAACTAACGTTAAAACTAATAAATTAATAATAAAATTAAAAAAAAAAAAAAAAAAAAAAAAA
>JAFFZH010014384.1:0-40520 GCA_018420115.1 Euura saliciscinereae
CCATTTCCCCACTAGTGGAGAAATGAAACCATTTCTCAACTAGTGGAAAAATAGTTTGCGTGTTTTGTCATCACCAGTGGTCAGAAGTAGTTCTGGGTCACTAGTAGAAAAATGATTCTTCATTTCCCAATTCATTGAGAAATAGCGTCTTTTGTTCATTTTCAGCAGACGGCCAAAACTGCCTATTTTTACATATGCGTTGGGAAAATGTATTTTTAACGGTAATTTGTACCAACATATTTTCGTTAGTATCCTATTTCTCATATAAATTCTTATGTGTCTTCATCGAATATCACGATCAAGTGACAATCAATTTTAACCGATTCTATATTGATTTGAAGTGACGTTGTGCTGTTTCGAAGCAATCAAAATGGTCAACAAGCGAACAGGCCTAAATAAAACTGTAAGAGCGTCTGATACTAATCAGATAAACAAATTGAACGATTACTTGATAGATAAATTCCAGACCGGTCTAGTAAATGTTTCAATTCATTGGTGAACTCTGTTTTCCGAACAAAGTCAATATTTTCAAAATTACTTTTCCCGCCCTTAGAGTTGATCCAAAAATAAGTAGTTTATAGTCCAGCGGAGCGATTGACCCTTTGAAACAAGATAAACAGAATCAATCTCGCCTGAAATTAATACCCTACGATTATTCGCGATTTTTTATATCGCAAAAACTTTTTTCGTTTCAAATTCTCCAGCAGCGAGATAGTTTTTCGCGCTCTTTAACTCGTACACAACACTGGTGTAAAGAAATGCCCGCGCAACGTGTGTGTATGCGCAATGAACGATTGACATTTGACAGAGTCGCGTGTTCTTTAAAAAATTTCTTTTATGTGTGTCGTATGTATTTAATGCGTAAGTACCAAAAGATTTTCTATAAATCATATAATTCTTTCTAGAAAAAAATATTCACACGGAATTTGTACAATTGATAGACTCGTATGTTTCAAATTATCGTACATAGGTTAGGTTAGGTTATGGAACACATGGATTTTCCCGTCTCAAATGACAGCTATACGAGCATTCAATCACGAAGATTTTATGACAATTTTAATGCCACTTTTTTGTTCTGAATATTTAATACGAACACGTTAACTTATCGATATGACATAAATCAACGTGTCTCTCAAATACGAACATAACCTATCTTCAGAGGATTCATCCATCCGAACAACTGCATTTTCTAGTCTGTTGTTGTACACATTCAGCTCAAACACAAAATTTCACCTCTAAATATCGAAACTATTGCTAGTGTGGACATTTTTATTCGCTGTGTCTAGCCGCACGTAAACCCGTGGCTCCAACACGGGACCCGTGCCTGCAGCATAGGCAGAGAATCATACAACACACACACACAGATGGGTACAACCCAGACAGTGTTCTATAAAAGATGCTGAGTTGCAGGCACGGGTCCCGTGTTGCAGCCACGGGTTTACGTGCGGCTAGACGCAGCCATTTTTATTACTCGACGTTACTTCATCTCATGTATATATCTTTCTTTTTCTTTGCTGTTTATCGTCTGCTTTATGTATTTTCATGTGTAGGCGCACCTAAATAAGGTCAAAATTCATGAATTTTTGTCTTTGGTAGAAATTTTTTTCTCACCAACGGTTTTTACCATTATTTAGTACAATACTTGATGTACAATTTGTATTTTTTTTCAAGTCAAATCATCAAAAACTGGAAGAATGGCAGCGTTGTTCTCGAAACGCTGTCTTCAAAGTCCGTGGACACTGACACGTCTACATTTTTAGTCTGATTATGATGAAGTTTGAACCAGATCATCTTCAATGTTTAAACCAGTCTTTGACGAGCCGTTTTTTCGAAAAAAAAATTCTTGACGAAATTATCAATATTTGTAGTAAAAAAAAACAATTTTAGTACATTTTTAGTACATTTATTGACCTTCCAAGTAGCGTAACATGAGGGGAAATTAAAAATTAAAAAAACCGGCTCGTCAAAGACTGGTTCAAACATTAAAGATGATCCTGTTACAATTTCATCATAATCAGACTAAAAATGTAGACGTGTCAGTGTCCACAGACTTTGAAGACAGCGTTTCGAGAACAACGCTGCCATTCTTCCAGTTTTTGATGATTTGACTTGAAAAAAATACAAATCGTACATCAAGTATTGTACTAAACAATGGTGAATACCGTTGGTGAGAAAAAAAATGTCTACCGAAGAAAAAAATTCATGAATTTTGACCTTATTTAGGTGCGCCTACACTGACGTGGAAAAAGTCAAATCTGCCAAGAGTCATTTTGGATATTTTAGAATGTTTTTCACACGATTTTCGGAACACATTTTTAACACGTCTACGATGCACGAAACAAAATCTATCGGTGGATCGATTCAAGTTTTTCTCAAACTATTCAGTAAAGAGGCTTTCTCAAAATGAACAGAGAACTTCTCGATCTGATCAAAATTGTACCAGATATTCATCATTATCTAGAATAAAATAGCGTTTGTCTGTTTCCGTACGTTACTTTTCATGATAACTCGAGTAAAAATAAAGTTACGAAAAAGTTCTCTGTTCATATTGAAAAAGCCTCTTTACTGAACAGTTTGAGACCCAGAAGAACTAAAGTCGGTCCACCGGTAGATTTCATTTCGTGCATCATATACAGAAAAAGAATTCTTTCTAAAATCATGTGAAAACCATTCAAAAGTCTCAAAAATGACTTTCGGTGGATTTGACATTTTTTTAATTTTAAGGTGTATGTTTCCCCTTAAATTCAGGCTCTCGCTCGCATCTCGGCGAGTAGGCAGGTGCAGATCATAAATTAATCAGTATTTACCTACGTATGTATGTTCGATACAAAAATTCTATTCTATATTTTTGGATCAGCCATATCTTGTCTTCTAACTGAATTTGCGTCTAATCTAAACCTTTGTCAAGGTTCAAATAATATTTTCCCGCCTTGAGTTTTCAGTAATAACATCGCCACTGATCTGCGAAGAGAAATGACGAGAGAATGAACCGAATCTAATGAATATTTTTCCTTTTTCTTTTCCTTTTCTGTTGATCAGCAGAAAAGTAACGCGATTCTGAACGGCTGATATTATGGAGCCTCAGGAGACGACAAATAAGGTGGATAAGAAGACATGGAACGAGGCAGAACGTCTCAAACTAGCGGCTAAACTGGACGCAGAATTGGATGACTACATAAACAATCTCGAGCATAAGCAGTACACGGAAGGATGGCCGGAGGATCGCTGGGAGGAAGAGATGGACAAGCATCCGTTCTTCATGAAGAAACCTCCGGAAGTTGGCGACGAGTTATCACCATTAATGGAAGGTCTGCAGCAGCTCAAATACGACGAGAGCGAAAATACTCCGGAAGGTAACGCGTCGATCCTTCCTTTTTTTTCACCGGCATTCAATAAGGGAGAAATTTACTATCTCTACGTTCTCTACTCGACGAATTATTGCTTTCAGAATTGGCGAATAACTACAAGGAAGATGGAAACTTCAATTACAAGTATAAGAAATATCGTCTGGCGATAATCGGCTACACGGAAGGAATCAGAACAAAGTGCAAAGACAACGATCTAATGGCTCAGCTTTATAATAACCGAGCCGCATCACAATTCATGCTAAAAAATTATAGGTAAATATTAGTTCTCCTCGATCCATCCAACGGTAGACGATTCACTCAGTTTGATAAATTTTTAGCTACAAGAATTTATTTCATTTTTTCAGATCGAGTTTAAACGACTGTAAACACGCCCTCAAACTGAAGCCGGATTACCCGAAAGCTTTGAACAGAGCCGCAGATTGTTCTTTCAAGATCAAAGACTACGATCAGTGTTTGAATTACTGCGATCAATTTCTAGAAAAGTCACCGACAGACACGACGATATTGAATCTTAGAAGCGAGGCTGTGGCCAGCAAGGTGAGGAGACATTCTTTGCGACTCGTTAATTATGCGTTGAAAGAAATAAATTTTTCAGAAAAAGCTTGAAAGAGATAAACGGAAACAAGAAGCATTATCGAAGAAGATTGAACGGGAAGAGGAAAGCTTGCTGGAAGTTATTCGCAGTAGAAAGGTGAAGATCGAATTCAGCCAGGGCAAAAAGCAACTTTATCTGGCCGATCTTGAACCATGCGTACCGCAAATAGCCCAGAACCGAGTCCATATAGGAGAAGATGGCCGGCTCATTTGGCCTGTTATCATATTATATCCTGAATCGCAACAGACGGACTTTATCCAAGAGTTCCATGAAGATTCTCTGTGAGTTGATATCTTTTTTTATTCCGGTCTCAGCTTTATTTCTCTCTTTCGTTGGATCATGATTTTTGTAATCTAGATTCTTTTCACATGAAAAGGAGGAGCGAAATTGTTGAAAACTGAATTGAATCGAGATACTTATTGCCTGTTTACTAACTTGATTTTTGTCTTTGTGTTTTTAGCTTGATGAATCAGCTGGAAGAATTATTCCAAGAACCCCCAGGGTGGGATAACAATCGTAGATATTACCTAAAAAATGTGAACATCTATTTCGAGGGTAAGGGCAAACGCACAGTCCACAAGGCAAACGTGGAATTATCCCTTGGAGAAATTCTAGCCGACGAAAGGTAAGGATTAATCATTCTTGACCATAATCTACGTGTACATCACCGATTTAATCAAACTTGTCGTAATCAAAGTGTAACTGGTGAAAGCAGTGATTCGCTAACGTCAACCTATTCCAGAGAAAATCCATCCATTTTTTCCAAAACACTTTTTACATCTCTACTCCACAAAATAAAAATTCCTTCAATTTTATGGATTATTTCGATCAGTTGATCAGGCGTAGATTTTTTTTCGTCTCTTTCTGACACCAGAAAAGCTTCTTGACACCGACAAACTAAGTTTACTTGGTGTTGGTTGAATCGCTGAGAAAAATATGTTTCATCATTTTTTGTTTTTTTCAATATTGTTCTCAGCAAAAAATGTGCGAAAATCTAATTTTTTCGAAATCAGATCCGATTATTTTTTGTTTCAATTGATTTTTTTTCTGTAGCTAAACTGCCAACTTTTTCGGCTTAAATCATCACGTGGTTATTATATTAGCACTACCTTTTTCTAAAGAAGAAGAAGAAAGAAGAAGGTACGATCGCTTCTTACAACAATATTGATGATATTTCATAATTTGTTTTTGAAAAATTTATCAAAAATCAATTAAAAAGGTTCGAATAGAAAAGAAAAAACAATTTTGAAAGAGAATTTTTTATTTTCACCTACAGTAGCTCGGAATGAAGACGATAACTGATGTGTGACTTATTATGAAAAAAAAAATAATCGTCTTTTCAGTAAAAAAAAAAAAAAATCACGACCAATTTTAGTAATTTGAATAACAGCTTTACAAGAAAATCAATTTTGTGCGTTTTTTTTCTTCTACAGAACGTCTCAGAATGCTCCGATAATGTACAGTAAAAATTCTCCTGCAACTTTTTTTGTTCCTCGAAAACTTTGAATAAAACATAAGATTTCCGGGTTCCATTAGATTGGTGAAAAAAAAAACTCGAAAAAATTTAAAAACAAAAAGTGTATCTTTTACGTGATAATATATTGATAAAAAAATATCGACGAATGATCCGGCGAGGTTCATCGCAGGGTCAAACTTCTTTTCACTTTCATTTGGACTACCTCTCAATACTTATCGAAAGTGTAGCAAATCTCCTTATTTTTCTTATCAGGCCCTTGAAACATTGTCTTCTTAAAATTGGGTCTGACTGCTTTTCCTGGATACACTTCCGGGCATTACCTCTACGTACAACAAGTTTAAATTAGGTAAATCGGTGATGTACACGTCTGAGCCTCGCTTTAAGTGGATCAGTACGGGATGTTTAATGAAAAAATATACATGTCTCAAATCAATTAAAATTTTAATCACATCTTTTACACATAAAAAACGATTTTTTTTTTACAAAACACGTGGCGTGAGATTTTGAATCGACTTGGCTGGGGCTTATTTTCTTCAGAAAACTACTTCTAATCTTATAAACTAAGGAACTTTAACACAAGAATTTGTTTTTACCAAGTTTTCTGCAAATAAGTGAAGGAAAGAAACTTCCGTTAAATTTGAATAATTGATCACAACTTCTCACACCGATGTTTGCTTTCAAATCCCTGAATTCATACAATGATGATTATTTTTCTGAAGAAAATTAACCGAGGCAAATCGAAAACTTGTGCCACGTGTCTCGAAGAATAGTCGTCAGTTTATGCGTTCATACAGGGTGTCTAGCTGTCAGGAAAATCGGTAATTTTCAGGCAGTTGGCATGTGTCTGGAAAATCCGGGAAATGTTAGGGAATTCGGGATCATATCCTGGATTTTTTAATTTTTCAACTACAGGTTTTTACAATTTTTGAAAATACCTAAAATCACGCGCTAATCCTGAAGTTACCTCAGTTTCTTTGAACTGGAAAGTTTATTGGTAATTTTGGAATTTAAAAATTTGAAAATTTATTTATTTCAATTGAATCAAGGCTGCTTCACGCTTGAATTTTTCGATTCAAATTTCGTTTCCCCAGTTTAATCCTTGCAGCGCCTTATCAACACGTCTTCGTAGAAAAATTAGAACCAAAAATCACCTACTTTGAATTAGAAATGTCGAATTTCCAAAATTAAACAATCCTCAAATTATCGTTAATCAGAAACGCGATAATTAATGAACATTCGATAATCGAGTTTATGTAAAATAAAATTGAAAGAAAGATTCACAATTTCCTTTTTTTAACGAAAACAATGTTTGTTGTGCAAGCAATGAAGCATTCGACTACAAAAATTGTTGTGTCTAGATAAATTAGGTTGAAAATTCGTATAAAAAAATTGAAATCTTCGACTCAAAAACCGGAAAATGTCAGGAAAAATTCGACATGCCAATGGCACCGGACACTCTGAATAAGTGTGGAAGTAAAAGTGAAGAAGTTGTGCAGGTTGAAATATCAATTGATTTCGCGGGTGACTATTTTTCCCGAAACACCCTGTACCGGTCTTCTTTGAAAAAATCATTTTTTTCTTTATCACCGGCCAATGAGTCTCGTCTCCGATTGCATATCAGTAACCAGAAATGACGCGGATTCGTGGAATGCTGACCACACATAATCCGAGTCAGAGTACACAGAACCAGACCCGGACATTAATAAATGTCCGTGTGTTTTATCTGCGCAATGTTTACACTTGAGATAACAATTATCAACGTGTCTCGTATGTCGGTGGTGTAGGAACGCGATCACGTGGTTGACAATGGTGTATATCAATAACGTTGAAAAGTTTGACGTTGGTCAGTAACGATTATTATGTTCGTATCCGAAGCAAGCGAGGTTCTAACTATCAAAGTCTGCAAACTGCAGCGTTGGGTTATCGCGTTTGAACCGATCGTTGCACCGCGCATTTTTTGCCCGCAAACACAGAACCGCGGCGTGGACGTAGGAAAATGCGTTTAAAATATTAATGCGACAGTAGTCTTCGACCGTGTGTACACAACGCGGTTTATATTCTTCGATCCGTTTCCGTTTGTTTCGCTAAACCATTTCCTCTTTCAACTCCGCTCTCATAATGGCTAATCGATACTTTCACGACTATACAATACCGCACCCACGCTTTATTACCCCTGGATGTTGAAAATACTTTTAATCTCGTCTGACTATACGTTATTTTACCGCCTAACGACAATATCGCGACCCATCAACCACCAGGGGAAAAAAAAATTATTTACCTGCCGTACGATGGGGAAATAAAAAGGTCGAGCTATCCCCGATGGTACGGGAATGAAAGGACTCAAAAAATTGTTTGTGGCCCCGAATGAATATGGAAAGTAACAATTGTTTCGGTCGACTATATCGTTCGTTATCGTTAGATTTTGAATTTCGAATTTATCGGACCAGGCGAATAGAACCTGAATAATTAATTTTTGGTCTCTATCGAGAAGAGATTCTTCTATTTTTAATTCCTCGAGTAGAAATTCCCTACTCGAATATTTAAGAATCAAAAATGGATTTTTTTCAGTCCCACTAAGGTTTGCGCATAAATTAAAAATTGGGAGAGTAACAATTATTTAGCAGAAAAGTATTGAGGGACGGTTTAAACGGTCACGGGGGCAAATTGAACCGAGAGGGTCAGGGTAGAAGAAGGGTATGAGTGGCAAAAAAAAAAATCAAATTGCTGATGAAGTTGGTACTTTTTTTTTCAAATTTTCCAATAAAAGTAGTTTAAACAATCTACAAATAATGATAATAATAATAATAATAATTGTGTCACCGATCGCGTTAATTGCAATTAGGTACTGTTTGATCGGCTCAAGAATTAATAGCCCCTCGAATATTCATCTGAAGATTGTGAAGAGCAAAATGTGGCCTTTTATCTCTATCTCATTTTTTCTACTTCTAATCATGCAGGGGTTCTTGGAGAAATGACTTCGATCCTAGAGGTTTTTCCAAGGGTTTTTCATGTGGCTGCTGGTAATCCTGAATCAAACGTCATCACAGCGCGAAACCTCGATAAAAAGAAGTATAGCACTGGGAAACTTAGGTGCCCAAAAAATGCAGGACACTCAATTCCCAACGTTATTTTCATTTTTTTTTTCGGTTTCTCTACCGCGAAGGTAATCCGCTTGTGAAGTAGTTGTAATTGAACGCTGTAGAAAATGGGATGTCGAAATTAGAACTATCCCCACCTCTGGGAGTCCACTTCGTCTGTGGTCAGAGTGGTGAGTGTGAACATCTCGGTCCCGAAATGGTAACCAGCTGAAGCAACATCCGATGAATTTGCATTCTTATAACGAGACGGACTCATTATTCCATTATTGACCCTCTGAGGTTTTTTACGATTTATATACTCAACTCCAAACGTGTTGATTCAACATTCGAACAGTATTCATTATCATATGAAACCACGATTCTTAATTGTACAAAATTCTCAACCAACATCACCACCAGAAGCGGATTTGGCATTTGGGCAAAATCAAGTTGTTTGACGGTAGTGAAATTTGAACGATGTGGAGAAATTGAAAGAGCGACAGCCCTGAGATATAAATGTTGAAAAATCATTTTTCCGGTAAAATCTCAATTTTTCCACCCCATTGAGCGACCGCTAAAAATATTCCGATTACCTTCATCTCCCTATCTGTAAAATCCAAATCATAAGTTTCGGGTCAAAATTTTGGCACGTCCATGTGTGTTTTGAAAACTCTCTTTGGGGCGGTGCAGAAATTTGCTAGCCTAGGACGGAAGTATCCCCAAATCCCCCTCTGGTAACGACTTACAATTAGAACTCTAGTTTACATTGGATATCTTATACAGTGATGTATGCATTATTGGGGGTACCAGGTAAAAGAAGATAACTGGGGCAAAATGGGTCATACCATTTCACCCAGGCTTGATAATTGGTATGGAAATTCAAATTACAATGATACGTCACAGGTTGTCCATTTTCCCTGGACTCCCCTGCTATGAAATGTCCCTAAAATGGATGTATTACTTGTGAAATGGTTTTGAAATATCATTGTATGAAATGGTATCAGAAAGTTTATCAAACGATACAAAATGGCCACCAAATAGTACACTGTAAATAATGTGGTGTTTGATTTGATACAGCTAGAGAATTATACAGGGTAAATTTCTACCGATGACACAGTATGAAGTTGGCTAGAATTGAAAAACAAGCTTTCAGACATTTCAGAGTTGGTTTGCCCTACAGAATATTGGGTACCAAAATTGGTTTTTTACGATGAGGATGACAATGGTTCAATTATTTTCGAGAAACCCCTGCAAATAGATATAACCACTTCAGAAAAAATTAACCACTGAATCAAAGTGAACTTTCTGAAAGATGTCAGTAGGCTTCGAAGTCGAAATTTCCGGTATTTTCAGGATGGTCTGTAGCTCTAGGGCGACCAGTTCTCAACCAATCCAACTGTCTGGAAGCTCATTTCTCGACTCTAGCCAACTGCAGACTGAATCAACGCTGGGAATTCACTCTGCATAGTGGTCCAAGTGGTTCTGTCTGTGGGTAGACACCACCACACGGTGTTTGTGGTCAGCTATGATATCAGAATGGTGCTGTCTAAAAGACCAGGGATTTGAGCCACTAACACTGGACTGGTCCCGGATATATGGCACGTAAAGTCTTACGGTAAATGTCTGTAAAATGCCATTATATGGTTGAAACAAGTAGTATACCTACCTACTTGGACTGAAAGATGGTTAGAGAAGCGGCCAAAATCGGCGCGTCATCAAATCCGATCCTTTATCGAGGGAAATTCAACCCTTCGTTGTCACCTTGTGGTCCAAATGACCCCAGAAACCATGCAGGATGGCCAACCGTCCGAAAAACTGGAAAAGTCCGGGAATTTGGTATATTAAAAATAATATTAATAAATTTAACATTGAATTGAAATAATAAATTGATGGATATAAAAATAAGAATATATAAAAATAATTCAAAGAAAGATTGCCCCTTCGATGTTGGATTAAAATTTGATCTTGGTACCTTTTTTTTACGTACTTGAAGAATCTGAAGTTCTATAATTCTTAAGGAATATTGGAGTCACTCAAAGAAGTTTTCTAATTGTAAGAGTGATCAACGTGAAGATTTTTTTTCACTTATTATCCCCTAAAATTAATTAATCTAGTATATTTCGAGGAATAATAATTAAAATCGTATTTCGATACACCTGAAGAAAGAAAAGTTCAGGGAAATATCAGAAATTCATCAGTTCGTCAGGGAATTCAATAAAATCCACGATTTTAAAAAACCTTGGCCATAAACTTCAGATCCTATCATCGTCACGACTTTTCTTTTCTTCTTTTTGACGACCTTATATTCATCCGCGATTAGAAATATGAGATAATCCGACGAAGATGAACCTACATTAGCATTTTTTGGTCACGCATGAACAACTAGTCGGCGGTTACAATTCTCAGCGGTTTCTGCACGAATCGTAAATCAAAATGTCATGGAAAAATAACGATTTCAGTCAGTGAAAATCACATGGTGGCCACGGTCAGGGAAAACCGGGAAATGTCAGGGAATTTCAAACTTGGTCAGGGAAAAAGTAAAACAAATTGCTGTCGTGTCGTAAAGGATTCGGCAAGGAGATAAAAAAAAAATTTCATATAATTCTTCCCAACATTGTTGGATTTCCTAACCAATTTGCATCGAAATGAAATCAAGAATTGGGGGTATTATCTTGTAGCACCAATTAAGACAATATTAGAATTTCGGTCAGAGAAAATTTATCAACCATTCATGAAAAGTCAGGAAATTTTTTTCCCGAAAAAAAGTGGCCACCATGAATCAGGAAATGTCAAGGAATTTTGTGAGGCGTAAACGAGTGGCTACTCTGGCACGTTTTTCTCATGGTACGTAAGATAGGTGTGACCAGGAAGGGTTATAATACGTTTTAGAACAACCCAGACGGATTTATCAATAATCCATATCAGTTACGACCGGAGTTAGCAGACGGTCTAAGACGGCTCGTCAGGCTTCTCAGAGTCCGAAATGACCCTGACCGTCTGGGTCGTGAATGATTTTATTAATAATATCGTACGTATGTGTCCGAATTGGGTTCAGGTACAGGTACAATTTGCGTCGATTAATATATACTGCAGTATTGAGCAGGTACAGAAATACCTGCGGGTATCCCTTTACTCCGGCTACTCACTACTCACGGCTCACTACCGCTGAGCATGGTTTAAATTCTCTGTGGTACTCCATACACACTACAATATTGGCAAACCCTTTGTACTTTGCACGGCCTGGGTTTCAACCTAACGAGCTTTTAATGGTCAGGTATAGCAGAGCTGTGCCCAATGTGTAGGAGGGTGTGGTCTTCGCAGTAATTACTAATTATTATTCAAATTAATTGTCTACCCGCGTATGGAGTCGGTTCTCGGTGATTATACCACCGCTTTCTCACATCATACGAATAAGACGGAATTACTCTTATCGATATCTTTTTCCCTTCCGCTTTACCAGTACACCAACATCGTCTCGTCGATTTAACGTGGTGGCAACTTGTCAGGGAAAACCGGGAAGCGCAGGGAATCAGAAAAACGGTCAGGGAAAAGTCAAGGAATTTTATTGTGACAGATTTATACTAAAAAAAACATTTTCTTTCACCATTGATTCGGAGCTTTATTCATTACATACTTGAATAACCACTAATTCGTCCGAATTTCAGACAGGGAAAAGTTATAATTTGGTCAGGAAAAGTGAGGGATTTTTTTCCCACCATGTTCAACTCAAATCGATAATTTTATAATATTTCTATATTTGAATTAACTTGAAGAAGAAATCTTAATATCATGAACAATGATATCAGTTTTTTTATTCAAAGTTATGTATTTAAAATGATGAAAAATCTATCAGATTTACTCGATTTGATTCTTATACCCTGGCTCACTTCGTTCGGTCAATCATTTAAAAAATTTATTCATGTCTTGTTGTTCAGTATCTAGTTTTATAAAATCACGTCGACATTGACTTGGATGAACAAATAGCAATATTTGCCTGAAAAAAAAATGGTCAGGGTGAAATTTTAGGGAATAGTTTACCGACCAAAATGAGACGAGGAGAAGAAAATCGAGCGAATTTTATAGTTTTTGCTACTTTTTAAAGGTTTTTCGAATTGAAAAATTCACATCTATGCTATTGGTTATATTATTTATAGATTTTTTCCTCCGAAAATTTCAGGTGATGTAAAACAGTTGACAAGTGGATTCAATTAGAAATATATATATATATATGATTTTCTTTCGCTATTTTATTTTTATCTTCTGTGTATGGATTTGTATGCAGTTTGAATATATTTATCGACTATATTTGCGGTAAAACGTCATTCGATCACACGAACACGATCGCATGCTCGCGGATTTTTACGAATCGCGTGGTTCGCGGGCCGCGTGATTTACGCTCGTATATACTGTATCGGTAGGTAGACCAGCTATCTAATATCTGTACAAAACCTGATTTATTGGACGGGTCGTTAATAATATTATTTCAAATTACGATCAACGTACGCTGCCCGAGTGTAATTACCGCATTTCCCTGCAAACTGGAAACCCACCCTTATCGCATTTGTGAAATTCAAAAAAGGGGAGAGTGAGAGCGACAAAAACAAAAATATATGTGACAAATTTCGATACTAAAACGTCAAAATTTGTTCCTAACGGACCGTTAAAGTATTTCCAATACAAACGCCCCCTCGTTCCATCATGGCAGGTACATTATCGATTTTCTATCAAATTATACTCATCCATGTGTACATATCGGTGATTTTGCGATTTATTTTATGGGACACAATATACACGCAAACGAGCTGAAATTCTTATAGACCATATATAGGTAGAACTTGCATGATTTGGAAAAAAAAGATTTTTTTTTATATACATATCTATGAACATTAATGTTACACTTGATCATCTTCTTCAGCATATTTTTTTTTTTTTTGTTCTATTTGACCGAAAATTATGTTAAATTTTAAGCTACGGAAATTACGGCGTCACTATCGGCTTACTTATTTTCAACCTCATAAGAATGGCAAAAAGTAATCGATATTTATCACATCGATTATTTTCTTCCGATGAATCGACTGTATCGATTATTTTTCCCCACAATCGATTCAAATAAAACTTACTACTTGAAGACAAGACAAAAAGTTGTTACCATAACTTATCTACAAACGAGTATATTTATATATATATATATATAGGGAATAAAAATTGGGCCCAGTCGACGTGGCTTTCCTAAACTAAGAATTGATTAGATTCTAGCTTTGATCGATTCAGTACTTTCCGAATTATTTGAATAATGAAATTCTAAAAAATACAATAAAAATCACGATATCTTGAAAATGAATCAACAGATTTGAATGAAATTTGGTACCACATGGTGTTTCGTATCGCTGATCACAAATCTGGAATCAGTTTTACAAAATTTTAATTTGGCGTATCCGATATGCTGAAAAAAAAAAGTAAAAACATTTGGACTTCGATGAAAATTGCTACCCGAACGTTTTTTGGGTCACTACTCTCGGATCTGAAGTCAGATTTGCCAAATTCAGAATGTCGGATCCAATTCGCCGGGAGAAAAGACTAAAAACATTCTAAATCCTATAAAAATTGGTACATAAATATTTTTTGAACCGCTGATCAAGAATCTGAGGTCAGATTTGCATAATTCAAAATAGCCGGAAACAAAAGAACCCGCTTGTTTTTTAATTAGTCCTCATCCTAGAAGATGTCTGATAAAAAAAAGAAATCGAAATTTTCTACATTTCTCGGTAGTTTAGATTCTTGTGTGGGCGTAAGGGCCTTCGAGTCTGGGGGTCGCAGGGGTATCTAGTTGTTATCGAAAACTTAGCCTCGGGTTGAGCTTATGCAGGTTGGATGGGCTTAAAATTATAGTACTAATCCGACGATCCTTCCAACACCCCGCAAGTTGTTTGTTTACTGTTTGTCCTACAGATTATTTACTTTCCAGGAAGCCTACGCGGTTGATTACATTTACGCAAGATTAGAATCGGTCCAGTGGTACGGCGAAGGGTTGGTGGCAACGTCCGTTCAGTATTCGGTGTTCGGTGTTCGGTGGACATAGACGACGGTGTTACAAACCCTTCCCACGTCACTAATTAAACTCAGGCCAGTACACAACTCGAACTGCGAGCCATGGGGGACTCCGAAAACACCGTCAATTGCGTTGCCTTTTTATCTCATTTAACAAAACCGTGTTAAAATTCCGTTTAGTACTTACGGTATCCTCCCCTTTGCGAAATGCTACAAACGTAACGTTTAAGCACCCTCATAAGAGCCATTATTCAGAACCATGGCTTGGCATTTGCTTAGCGAACAATATTACGAGAAAAAAAAAATAGGTATAAAAACAAAAAATGCGGAATCATTGATTATATTTACAGTGTTGTTCGATTATTCGTACGATTTTTCATTCATTTTCGCTTACGATTTATTATTTGGTCATTAGGATTGATAGAAAAATGATTCCCCTCAATTGTTAGTGGCTGTTTTTCTAACGAAGTAAAGTTTTTTCGAACGCAGTGTTCGAATCTCGCGGCACGCGCGTGACGTCACACAGTATCTTGATGGCGCTGCGGTCGACTATAGTGTAAAACAGGAAAAAAACATAGCTATAGATATTGCGTGACGTCACATGGAGATTTCAATCAATACGCCCTAAATTTTCATAAAAATTCTTCGGAAACGATTCGTGCAAATAAAAAAATGACCTTTTTTTCTTCAAATTAAATTTTAGGCTTTTTTTGCCACATGAAAACCATAAATATCTGTGTCAATAAAAATTGTACATTTTCAGGATAATCTTAGTTGAAGTAACTTCCGTCAATTTGTATTTTTGAAATAAAGAAAAAGGAAGAAGTGGAAATAAAACGTGTAGAGTAACGCCGAATGCCTTCTTGGTACTAATTTATAATGAAATATGTCGATTCCTCATTATAAATCTGAAATTATAGCTCATTGGAGTGAAAAGCCGCGCTATAACCACAGGCTAACTAAATGTATTAGAGAAAGGCTTACACGTATTATGTACAGATAATCATTCACGGTTCGGTTAAAAATTTTGATTATAGAATGAAATTACGTTCAGAGTTGGGATTATTAAGTATAATAAATTGACCGTCTCGGCTTACCGTTCTACGATTCGACGGTGTGGATCAGGGTGAGGGAAAAACCGCGTGAGATAAAATCGAACCTGCGGTGTTGGAGAGCCTCTGCATCGGTTAAAGAATGAAGATGAGGAAAAGGAAAAGAAAGGAGGAGGAGGAGGAGGAAGGGAGGCTGGGGCATTAAAATCGAGAATACTTGTTCTTTATTTTGACGAGTGGTTCGGTATAAGAGGCCGCAGGTTCTTTGTGAGCACGTATAATATCGAAATTGCGCAAGTTAGAAAAGATGAGGAGAGAGAAATGCGATGCCTGTAGTTAAAGCCGCAGATAGGATACCGACTTCGCTCCTCGGACACCGTTGAGACTTGAAACTCGCCGAAGATTTAGAGCGAGACAAAAGTTAGAAATTGTTACAGGTTCGAGGTGAGAGGAGGCACACCGGCGTTTCTGGCGTTGGTCGCATCCAGCGAAGCGGAGAAGCGATTTTTAGCCAATTATTGACTTTAAAACTGACTCCAATCGCGTTACGGAAACGCTACTCAACTGCTCAACGGAGAATTTCCCGATGCGGCAGTTCTCTTGCATTTGAAACTACACACTCTACTTTATCTTTAAAACCACCATTACGTTTTATATATTTTATATACCTGTATGTCACGCTTCAACGTTCTTCGCAACGTTGCTCTTCACTCTTTACCTATACTGTATAAGCAAACTCCATATGGTCTCGATTGTGAAACAAATAAATTTTATCAAAACAATTTTCCCACATCCAATTAATAATTTATTTATGAAATTTATTAAATTTTGGGTAAAAATCTGTTTTTAAATGGTTACAGTATCAAAAAGATATGTGTAAAAAAATCCTTCAATCCTTCAACAGTCTATATACTACAATTACTCAAAAACTGCTGGAAGGATTTTTTGATATGACCTATAATCGCAATTTTGAAAATTCCACTGTTCAGCTGAATAAAAATGATCACGTTCACGAGCCCATCTACACGTCAATTCAACGAGTTAATTCTTCTTTTTGAAATTTGTTATACAAACAGGAATGAAATTTACAAATCCCGGTGATTTGAATGAAATTAATATAAAACATCTTGAATTTTCATATTTGTGTCTTAATATTGAAACAAACATATTGCGTTTTCAATCACTATATCTCAATATTGATACGGTTCTATTAAATTTATGAAACTATTTTGGAGATTCAAAACATACTATGATTATTTTTTAGTTTTTAGTGGCAAAGCGGTATTTCAGTCAATTATCAATAGTACATCGAATTAAAAGCGTAAAATTTACATTTTTTGGTTGATCCTGAAATATTTTATGATCCGATTCAGAAATTATTGTAGCAGTGAAAACCCATTTTTGAATGAAATTATCATGAATTTTTCATATCATGAGTATTTAGCCGAATTTTCAAAACATTCTGTATATAAAATTCAGTATAATCTTGTCTATGAAATTTCAGATTGAATATATTAATATTCAAATATTGAAAGAGTTGAATTTTAATATGAACAAAGTGTATGTATACAGAAATTTCCAACAGTGTAATTAACACACAAATATGTAAAAAAAAAAAGAAAATCAATTTTATTGCTGTGTAAATATGTAATAGAGTGTATAAGTGAATTTTAATTTCCCTTCCCATAAACCCAATTGTCTCCTGATGCGTTGAATTATGTGCATTAATATCGAAGTGGGACTCGATTAGGAGCTTCTGGTGTCTATATTGCCATTCGTTATTTAAGTAGGAAGCTATTACGGATGTTTGGTTGTATATGAAAGTGTTCAAAACGTCGTTTTCCCCTCCGAAAGAGAGAATAAGAAAGAGAGGAAAAGTGCTTTACCGTATATACGTGATATATTTTCCTCGGTGTCACGTCGTCGCGCGAGTTGGTTTGAAAGAGGGAAAACATGATTTGTGGAGAATAAATAAGAAAAAATGGTCCCCAAATGTATTGACGTAAAAGTAACTATGCTTTACGGCTTCTTCTTCTTCTTCTTCTCCTTCATCTGAACGATCATAAATCACGAAAACTGTTGCCAAATGTTTTGCCAAAATGGATAAGCACCCTAAATTAGGTGGGTAAAGGTGCTCCGAAAACCAGTGAATTGAAAAAGGTCATAACGACCTACCAACGACTAGATATTTATTACTTAACGACTGTAGAAGGGTGTCACAATGAGGAGGGTAAAAAAAATCTCGTCAAATATATCCTTAAGGCTGTAAAATGTAGTAAAAGTAATAAATATTTCAACTGTGAGATTTATATCACATCCCGGAGAGCTAATTGTTCAAAGATTATGGTAATCCTTGAGTGCGTCCCTCAACACGCCCAAATCCCAGTCCCCCGAGGTCCTTGAGAAGACGCCTCCATTACCCTTGGAAAATGTTCAACTAACAATAAATAGAAGAACGGTGGGTAAGTAAGTTTGTAAAATTGACCGGTTTAACCCCCGTCGAGTTCACTGCGGAAGAGGTCACGCGTTTCACGCCCCCATTGAAAATTAAAATTGACTCGTTGACCGGTGGGAAATATTTTTCAGACAACCATGTTCCTTCGGCCTTTATAATACAGAACGACGGAACCACTAGCCGTTCCAAATTGCGACAGGAAAGCGCACTCTTCCATTTTTATTTCATTTTCTATTTTTTCGTTTTCGTTTCTTTTTTTTCTCCGTTTCGTCTATAACCAACGACACGGCGACGGATACGAACGAGCAACAGAACTCGAGGAGAAAAAAAAAGTAAACAAACGGCGTCGACTTTTTTCCTGACGTTTTTTGTTTTCTCTTATACGACGCGTCGCAAAGACTATGTAAAGACGATAGTCTAATCGTCTTGAAAGTATTGAAATTCAAAACAGTTGAATTCAATGGACGATTTATTCTCATAGGTTTTTTTATACAGGTAAGAATTAAAGATTGACTGTGTACAATTATCGATTATGTTTCTCTACCTGTATGCTTTTAATTCATTCAGATATCACATACTCGCCAAATTTCTTGGAGCCAAAATACCAGTAATAATAATAATAATAACGATATTTAATGACAATAATGATAAATTTTACTTATTTAATCTAATAGAATTTAATTTTAGAGCAAGGAGTACATTTTTATACTACAATAAATGTATTCTATAATAATAATAATAATAATACTGCAGAATCTCGCTTATATGTGGGGTGAATCAATTGTAAAATCTGGGAAGGTCACCCTTATCGTATGAAATCTTTCGAAATTATTTAAATCTTTTCTATTTCTTGAAATATTGTCAGTTTTATTTTGAATTTTCTTCGAAATCTGTGAAATTGAAAATCACTCAAAAATTTTGTGAAATTGTTTGAAATTTTGTGATCAGATGCAAAAGAAAATCGATGATTGTTTAAGAACCTCTCGTGTCTTCACTGATCTGGCGTAAGATCGAGAGTACATGAAAAATCACAGTGTTCACGATAGAAATCTAAGAGCTCGTTTACAGAAGGGTTAGAAGAGATAAATCCTGAACGAAACGAAACAAGAGGAACAACCACTCGAGCGATATTGAAAACAGCGCAACTTCAATCGAGTGAAAATACACTCCAATCACCCGGAGTGAAGGATGCGAGTGACGATGTGTTCCAGCCTTTTCGAAAATTATGAACCAGACCGCGAAAAGTCCGAGCGGATATTTGTTCTGTTTCGTGTTCGCGCTCCGTTCCAACCCCTCGCTAGTTTCGGGGTTTTGGTTTGGGAATTATATCGTCGGTGATTCGACCCCATCGGGTTTGCGGCGGCCGTCACGCTCCGTGAAACGCGCGTAAATTCTTCGCCATTGTTCAGACGTGACGACGATCCTTCCTCGCGTTCGTTGGTATAATACTCGATGCTCCCTCAAATACGATATTTCAATGCCAATTTGAAGAATTTTCAAGATAAGAGAACGTGCAGTAGATATATATATGCCAGGTAACCTCAAGGTATACATTGTACCCATGGGTTCCACTTCCTTCCTTCCTTCCTTCCTTCCTTCGTATACGAAAAAACACCGCGAGCATTTAGACCTTCGCCGTTTTACGACGATATCAAGAGATGCGTTATCGTCACCCCAAAAATAAAACGAAAACTACCCCCGCAACGCGATATTTGAAGATTAAATAAACCTAACGACGCCGATTCCTCATTCCAACTAAATCGTTCGATTAACTCTGCACAGAAATTTGTTTTGGTGAATAAAATTCATTGAAATCATTCTCGGAAAACGAAATTGGAGGGTAAACAGAGCCTCGGCGTATCAGCGTAGGGCTTAAGCCCCGCGCCAACGGAAATACGCGGTCTATGATCGAGCGACGGGTCGTAGCGAGACGGTTGGGTGCTTCGACAAGCTTTCGGTCGTCTTCGGTCTTCGTGGCCCTTTGTGCTCGGGCCGAAACAATATGGCGTCCAGCGAACTCGCGTTTGATTGGTTGTTTGGGTCACAGAGCGATTCACCGATTGCCCTCTTCAGTCGGGTACGCATCCTCGTAGCGGGCGTATCGTAGCCGTTCCCTACGTCGATCGTGGTTAAAAACAAAACACGCTCGCGCACAGAGTAATGGCCGCCGTGGGGTGAAAACGCCGCCGAGATTATATATATATTTTTTTCCATTGTATATATTTGAAAAAAATATAGGGAAGGGATTGGATAGTTTTTTTTTTATTAACGAAAAGGTGACAGTGAAGGGCATCGAAGTGATTTTCAAACACCGGTACTATCGTTTTATGTGACAGTGTGGAGCCATTTTCGTGTGTGAGGAGAAAACCTTTTGTCTATTATCATTCACAAGTTTACAGGACTATTGGTTTTTTTTTTCATCTGGATTTATGTGACGATAATTGATCCAAACAGACGCAAACTGAGACAGGAAAAATCGAAAAATCGTCGAGATTGGATTACTTACGAAAATACGGTAAGTTTCACCGGCGTTTTTCTACACCCCGCGATGCAACTGAAACACCGACGGTGCGGTGGTTGCGCGCCGCTAGGTGGTCGTCGGTTGTTTCTCTCGCCCCGTTTTATTCTTATTGGCATAACACCGGCCCGGGAAATCAGATCGTTTCACAAGATTCAAAAATAACAAAACAAGAATCTGAACTCGATTTTAATATCTCCCCGCGGTTTATCAGAGCCAACAATTACGCGATTCGTCCGATGAATTGTTGCACGTATTTCGGACGCGTGCCAACTCAGATTTGGTAGAGAAGAAACTTCCAATATTACATATTTAAGTCTGTACTAAATATATTCTCTCTAGTCTCGTATTTCATTCTCGAATAGAGTAGCAGCATTACTCATGGTCCCATGGCCCTCGTGGGTTCGGTTCTTTTCGGTTCGGCTGGAGTCTCAGAAGCTGCACAGGTTGGGCGATTATTCATTCGGTCAGAAAGTCATTTAACCCAAGATTAACTAGCCTGTGCTTCTTTCTCGAATTATTCCTGCAGAGAATAAAACCCAACGTGCGCGTTGGATATTGACGAATGGGAGGGGAGGGAATTATACGAACGTTACGTTAATAAGAAAAGGTCTGAGAAAACATTCCACAAGTTTTTTTTTATTAATTTTATTGTATATATAGGATGTAAGTGGAAAAAAGAGGAGAAGATATTCGTTATCCCAAGTAAATATTGTGCATCGATAACAATAAATCCGTGGGAACAGAATGCAGAGTAATTTTTTTACTGAATCAATTTTTTTTTTTTCTCCTTCGTTCCATTGATTTTTATTTGATAATTTTTTTTTTCAAATTGAAATACACGTAAGAGAGAATTATCGATAACAAAATTTGTAAAACTGAAATAATATATTTAATCAAAAAAATTCATATAAACAAAATAAAAGAATTTCTATTCTAGTTTTTATGAAAATAATATGAAGAAAATCGTTATTTTAAATAGTAAAAATTGTTTTTATTTAATTTTTCATTTTTTGTCAAAATTAGTGTAAAGGAAGTAAATTTTGAAATAGTTTCATAATAGAAAACAAATTGATATGAATTAAACACAGAATAATGATTTCAGTAAAAAAAAAGATCCTAAGGATCCTAATTTTTGAAGAATTAGAATAAATAAATTATAGTTTTTCCTGAGGATTTATTTCGTGAATCACCTCATACATCATCACGTGCGACTTTGGAATGTGAAGAAAATATTTACGTTATTGATAATGAGCCAAGAAGAGAAGAAGAAGCTAGAAAGAGATACCCACGTGTTGTGGACTATACTGCAGCTATTATTATTTCCGCGTGCAGCAGCAGCAGAAGCAGCAGAATTAGAATATTTTTAGTTGTTTTTTTTTCTATTTGTTTTGTTTCTAATATCAGAACGAGGTGTAGGGTTACCGTGATAGCAACTGATATCACTCACACGCTTGCTGCACATAGAAAGTTTTACGGATCATATATTATTATGAAAGATGATATCTTGCTATGTAACAAGCTATTGTAAGGTATCTAATTTCGAAAAATCGTGACTTAACCAACGTCACGGGATACACCCTGCGCTCAAACACTGATGGAATTGATATAGAATCATCTATGAATTTTTTTATATATATCTATTTAATATATTTATTAATGAAATATTGAAAATGTTGGAATCAACAAGAATAACACGAAATAATATAAATTACTTGCTGCTTATCATCTTCAGCAGAAATATTTCTATACTAGTTTTTCCGCTACGTTTTGTCCTGTTTAAATTCACTAGACTTGTAAATAGCAGTAGGTACTAGCTACATTTCTGTAGTCACTAGCCAGTCAGGAAAATCTGGAAATCCGGGAAATGTTAGGTAATTCGGGGCATATCCTGGATTTTTTCCATTTTTCACCCACAAGTTGTACAAGTTTTGATATAATAACGAGAATCACGCGCTAATCCTGACGTTAGGTTAGTTTCTTTGAACTGAAATGTTTATTGGTTATTATATGTTTAGAAATGGATCGAATTCGAAAATTTTCCCATTACATACAATAAAATCAAGGCTGCTTCACGCTTGAATTTTTCGTATGAACACGTCTTCGTAGAAAATTTAGAACCAAAAATCACCTACTTCAAAATTAAACAATCCTCAAATTATCGTTAGTCAGAATCGCAATAATTAATTAACATTCGGTTATTGACTTTAGGTGAAATAATTTAATAAATAAATAATTTACAATTCTATTTTATAACAAGAACAATGTTCGTTATGTTCATTCGCGTTCAAAAATTGTTTTGTCTAGATAAATTAGGTTGAAAATTCGTAGAAAAAAATTGAAATTTTCGACTCAAAGACCGGAAAATGTCAGGAAAAATTCGATATGCCAATGGCACTGGACAACTCCTGGTCTGGTATCCACTTTTATTTACAGATCTGGACAGTTTTTCCGAGAATCTGGAGAAATCTAACCACTTGTATACTCGTATTCTAGTAAAATTGGATGAATTTCTCTACTCCAAGAGCGTATAGCAACGAAACGTAAATTCGTTCGAGTGTATTATAAGAGAAGAGAATGCGAGAGGGTAATTTAACGAAAAGATGTCGTAGCGAAACCGGGTACACCTATATCTAGTTCCTTTTTATCTGTGGGGTATTAAGATGGGGCGCGTCTCGGTTTTCCGAGAGCCAATCTAAAGAATTCGATATTGGGATTTCGTCGAACAGCCGTCCTCATCCCGCTCGTCGTCGTCGTCGTCGTGCAGGCGAGGAAGATATACATCAAAATCCGCTGTTCACGTGTCATCATCATTTGGGTGAAAAATTGCTTTACGATTTCGATTCAACCCGAACCTACAACCTCGAACGTCCCTCGAAATTTTTCGCGCTAAATATTTTCACCCTCAATTTGTGTTTTTGGCTAAGCCTGATTAAATTTCAATTCTGTGTATACAGTCAGTCTAGGATTGAAATTTCAAATTTCGTAGAAATATGTGTGCGAAGCCATTGACATACTTTTTACATTTATATTAAATCTCAACTTTTTCAATGTTGGAATATTAATAATATGATATAACAGTTTTGAAGATTAAAAAACATTCTGTAGTCAAGATTACACGTATTACGTTTCGTGTACGGAAAAGTTTTGATTCCGAAATTTTTTTAGAAGAAAAAAAAAGAATCACGAGGTGTTTCGGAATTTTTAAAACAGTTTGATAAATTTTTGATAGATCGTTATTAAAAATTCAGTGTTCCTTTGATATTAAGCCACAAATATGAAATTTCCATTTTTTTTTCTTGTAATATTAAAACTCGTATTTGTTAGTTTACGCACATTCATCGGCATACGCTCGTGGTACGAATGACGTATATAATTCAAAAGGCATCGAGCGTCAGCTGCAGGGAGAAAAGCTTTCGACGTAGGGTGTATGAAAGACTATATATCAAGGGCTTGCGTATAAAGAGAAGAAAAGAAAAGTGGCGAGGAGGAGGAGGAGGAGGAGGAGGAGGAGGAGGTGGTGCGATCACAAAACTTACAATAATAATATTTCCGCAAAGCGTATACTCGATGACTTTTGATATATTTTTTTTTATTCCGCAAAAAAGACGTAAAAAAAAGAAAGAAATTTAATAATGTAACCGCGAATTACGATCGGCTATAACACTGAAAAACTATACGCTTATAATTCGTTTTGTTACTTCGTTCAATAGCTGCTGCCCTCGCTTATATAATACAAGTTGCAATTATTGTGCCGAGAAGAAGGAACACGAGCTACTAGCCAGAAGGCGTAACACACGCATGAACCGCACGTACTCCATCCACAGTCAAAGAAGGTGGTCTCTCTGCATACATATGTATACACTAATCCGTAAAACCTGCTTTCCTGAGGTTGAAACTCCCCTCCTCCTCCTCCTCCTCCTCCTCTATACGGGGCACAGGTGGATCTTACTCGTTGCTATTCGTCTTTCTCCTTTCTCCTCGTACTACGTTCTTCGTTCTCCGTTCGTCACTAGAATGTGTCTTATGTTGCGTAAGGCGTGCTTATATCGAGTGAGGATCGAGGTGCGTGCGTCTATTTTACATACGGCATAACGTATAAGCGAGGTAACATGACTAAGCCAAGGGACGAGTGAAGTTGATTCTCAACGGTTGAACCTTCGTTAGTTTGGGCTTAGAAATATAACCCTTGTTAGGGGCACGGTATGAACGAACGAGGATGAGGATATGGTGGTGCTGGGCGGCGTCTGCGGCGGCACAGTACTGTTTAGAAAACACGCGAGGCACCATTGTCAAAATACGTCGGGACTCGGGTCTCCGTGTTCTCTCTCTCTCTCTATCTCTCTCTCTTTCTGTCTTCTGGTCGGATGGTACGAGTTTTCGTTGGTGCGAGGGAGTGATACCTCTCTGCCGTATAACGCACGAGAGAAACGTGCACGGATCGCGAAGAAGGATCCCGATTTTTTTCGACGTCCGCGGAGTCTTGGGATATACAAGGATTTAACCCCTGGACGAAATAAACAAACGGGAGGGATGTTAGTCAGGTTGCCCTGCAGTAGGATATAAATAAAAGAAGAAAAGAAAAAATACAAGATAAATAAAGAGGGATACAAGAATAAAATAAAATATTTGTAAATTTCATTCTTTCGAAAACATATATATATACATATTTTTCGTCAACTTTACAGCATTTTTTTTTTGTTTTCTTACTTTTTTCTTACTGATCAACAATTTTTTGGTTGTTTTATGAGATTATTTGCGTCAATCGAAATACAAATTTGTGAACTGAACTGGTTTTGAAAACTGAGAAAACAAGATCCACACGATTTGATTAAATTTTAAATAAACTGTAAAAAAAAAAAAGATGCGGTGTTGAATTTAACACCATTGCAACACAGCTCACGAATTCTATAGTAGCTCGTCTGGTTCTGTGTGTAATTACTATCAATCGGTCTCATTTTTTTTTTTTTTTTATTCACTCCGATTAGCGTTGAATTCGACATCAAACGGGGTTGTTGGACTTTTATAGACACCGCGGTTTTTTTTTCAGTGTAGTACAATTCTAGATTCTAGATAAAAAAAAATCTAGTTAAAAAAAAATGTATACAGATTTTACAACCGATTTACGTCAATATGGAAGAATTCGAATAAGAAAGTTAGGGAAAAGTCTAGGAATTTTATGGTGATACAAAACAGGTCCGAATACAGGATCCCTATAATCTGAATCCATGGAGATAGTAGCAAAAAATTAGAAATAATTTTTTGTTAACATTGATTCAGAACGAGGGGTGAATCACAAGCGAAAATGTGTACACCACATCTCACTATCTCCCAATATCTCCCACGATATCTCCTGATATAATTTTCAATATAAATCGGAAAATTGCCCAATATCTCCCAATATCTCCCAAAATTTCCCAATATCTCCCGAAATCTCCTAAAATTTCCCAATATTTCCCGATATCTCCCAATATCTTATCTCCCAATATTTCCTAACTCTCTGTACACCACATCTCCCTTGTGATTCACCCCTCGATTCAGATCATTATTCATCACATACTTGAATGATCACTGTTATTCGTCCAAATTTCAGTCAGGGATCTTTTTTTAGTCTTGATCGTGACTCTAAGCCATGATATAGTAACTCTTGAAAAAAAAAAAAATTAAATGAAGTTTTTAAAGTGCTTCCATCATCACCCAAAAATTAATTTGCCAAAGATTGGAAACGTGGGGGGTTGAACAATTGTAGTCTGTGTTGATACGGGATGCTCGTTCTATCGTATACAATATAACCGGGTGTTCAATTCGTCGGGAAGTATCGATAATTCGTAATTGGAATATTGCTTCATCGACGGGTCGCTTCATCAACGATATATACGAGATAGGTGATGAATCAACAATCTACCCTACTGAATTATAACCACGTACATATAGGCTGTCCTCGAACCATGCCACATATTACCGCGTATCGTTCCCTTCGATCCTCACTTTTACTCCGATAAGGACGATTTCATTGCCTCCCAATTTCCGTCAATGTCATCAGCCTCGGTATGACATCTCTTCTCCTCGCAAATGTCGCACGGTATCAAAAAGGCACGGAAAAAAACCTTTAACCCACGACGGTGATGGTACGAAGCTTATATATATAGAACTACATTTGGAAACCCCATTTATGCCCTATAGCGGTGGCCAATAAGCGGAAGAAGAAGAAAAAAAATTCGATATTACGTTATGGGCCTATTCGGTCGCTCGGGGTCGCCCCCTATATCGCCAGAGGTCTGGGGGTGGGTTGTAGATTGGGTTAGGTTAAGTCTGTCGAACCTTTATTTCCAACCTTCAAACCAGGATGGTAGGTGCGCCACTCGCTCGCACGGCCTCGGTAACGGCGAATCCCGAAGATCTCGAGCGGTTCAAGTACCTGGTGACTGGGAGAGGGAGGGGAGGGGGGAACACAGGCCGTATGTTCGGTTGCGCGCACGTGCTTCGTATGTATAAACACATACAAGGAGCTGCGCTTGTTCCTTCTCGCCGGTCTGTCGTTGAATGCATTTATAAAGCGCGGAGGGATGGAGGGCGATAGGGGGGGGGGGGGATTCCGCGGATGTGCAAGCATGGCTTGCGCACGGTGCATTAGTACTATGCGTCGTTAAGTCTGTGTCGGTTGAAATATTATCGGACTATAAATACGTCAACGACGCGCGACTCCGCGGTTGATGCTGGTGCAGATGTTCCATGTGACTGTAACAAAACGCAAAGTTGCAGTGCCTGATGGGATTCAGAGGAGAAAAAAAAGAAAAAGAAGAGAGAAAAAAAAAGAATAAATGAAATCGCAGTGCGAGAATAGTAGCACAAAAACATCCTTTCATTCAACCCTGCTATTTTCATACACCTGCAAGCTTAATCACTCGAGAGACTAGAACTAGAATGAAATTCTGTTTCTCTTTTTTTTTCTTTTTTTTTTTTTTTTTTTTTTGAAGTAAAACTTTAAACACGTGTGCATCTCGCGCAACGATTGCTGACTGGTTTTTAATTACAACGCTCGCGTGTCGTCACAGTCCCACTAAACACACATGTGTATATACAACCTGACTTTATTTACCTTTGAGTAATCCGAAGATATATAGTGTGTATATATTTACTCAGATAAAACTATATATATTCTTGATTGAAATAAGGCGAATGATGTATACAATTATTGATCGTTTGCACTTTTCCTTTTCAATGATATAATGTATGTGAGGGAAAACTTAAGTAATCGTTTCAAATGTTCAATTTGCTGCTTCCAGATTCAGATTCAATTGACAAACAATGAAATAAATTATTATATATATGTAAATTCTATACATATCGTTGCAGCAATTCTATAAAAATCGGAGAAAACTGAATTGATATAATAGACAATTTTTATAATATATTTTCAGGGAATGAAAATTTAAAACTGAAATTCAATTTTCAGGCATCGAGTCAACGATTCGAATTGGAAAAATGAAAGTATTCTATTTAAACATGAGAATATCTCCACTCATATTCATGATTTTTCCACACTTGCTGGCAAAATGCAACTTTTTATTCCTCTCGAGCGGGCGCAAAGAAGGTCTTTTCGCCCCTAGGGCGGGAAATTCCTGTTTTTCGCCCGCTCATTCGGTGCGAGAGATAAAAAAATTTTGCCCGTGGGATTAACGCTCGGTTGACTACACACCGAGTAACAGTATCTTCCGATACGTGCCTCAAGGTAAAGGGTACGAAGAGAGGTAACGAATATAAGTGTATAGATTATGGCGATAGATAAGTATAGATCAAGCGTAGATTTTAAGATCTGAGTCCTGATCGTTCGTTGGCTACGAGGTTTTCTGGGTTCACTCGAGCCTATCGTAACTTTCTATCCTCCGATCCATCGCTCGCTCAACCGCGGATGCGCAACGATGTTCGTTTCGTTTCGTTTCGTTTCGTTCGTTCGTTGGTCTCTGCAGCAGCTTTGCGCGGCCACCGTCCGTCCGTCCGTCTCTTAACAAATCGTTGTCGTGAGAACGCGGAGAGCGATGGTGAGTTGGTTATACCGCGAGCATTCGTTATGGAAGAGGATTAAATAAAAAGAAATTTCACGTTGTCTTCCGAGAAACTTTGTTGAATAAAAGAAAAACAATATCAAAGAAAGAAAGAAAGGAACTAAAGATTGAAGATTGAAGATGCCGAATCTTTCTGACCGCACCGCGCGGTCAATCGTTGCGAAATTCTGACCCGTTACGCTTGATTAAATTTATTAACGTTTTACTTGAATTTATACTTCACCTTTGGCATCTAGCATTCGTCTTTTTTACTTTTTCATTCGCTTGTTAAAATAATTATCTGAGAACTTCTGAAAATCGTGGACTCCGCGGTTTCTTTGTGTAAATTCTTTTTTTTTTTTGTTTCTTATCTGTGAAGAGAATCATCGGTTCAAATTTCCCGACATGTATATAAATATATATATATATATATAAGTAAATATGAAAAAGTAAAAGCGGAAGAGTATGGAGGGAAAGAGAGAAAGAAAAGCTGATAAAATAAACATCGAAAAAGTTAATCGCTGTTGAGAGAGTTAAACCGCGTAACTTACAGGCTAGAGACCTTTGGCGCTGTCTGGTTGCTGTGTGTTGTGTTGTTAGCACCGAGAGAGTATCGTTTCCCTCTTCCTCCCAATGGGCTCTCATTGCTTCGCTTACGAGTTCAGATAAGCCTTTACCCAGGCTAACGGCTCGAAACGATCGGCCCCGTTTGCCTTCGATGTTAATAGATAACGAGGAATAATCCTATTATACATGTATATTCACAGACTTATCTACGTAGCGATACAGACCGAAAATATGCATATTGGATGCAAATTATCGACTTCACGTAAGTTTATTCCGGATAATGTATCAGAGTTTTGGAAACTATTCATCGTGAGTGAAGCTCAAAGCGTGAGAAAAGTAGTATTTTGTGTTACAAGTGCGGAAAGTCGCCGATATCTGTCGAGTGTCAAGTTATCAACACGTCACGCGATTCTCATATCGACTGTGCAAGTTGCGGAAAGTAAAGC
The DNA here is from genome assembly GCA_018420115.1 of Euura saliciscinereae. Classification (NCBI taxonomy): domain Eukaryota; kingdom Metazoa; phylum Arthropoda; class Insecta; order Hymenoptera; family Tenthredinidae; genus Euura; species Euura saliciscinereae. The sequence continues at coordinate 29,649 of JAFFZH010014384.1, forward strand.
CCTAGTGTGGAAAATAAAGCTTTACGCACGCTATACGCAGAATTCGGATATCATACTTTCCTGCAAGCAGGTGTTACAATAGTATATTATGCTACAAGGGAGGAAAATCGCGCTCCTCCCGTGTGGCATATGCTATTTTTCACCCGACTTCGATAAAATGACCATATTCCGTCGCTGTAACGCGGGTGGAAAGTAGGTAGTCAATTTCTGACCAGAAGGAAGAGAAGTGATTAACCGGGCAGAAAAGTAAATTGCCAGGCAAAAAAGTCCACTTTTTTGCCCGGCAATTTACGTTTTTGCCTAGCTATTTACTTTTTTTGCCCGGCAATCGACTTTTCTTCCCTCTGGTAAAAAATTGACGACTTTCGACCCGCGTTTCAGGGGCGAAATACGGTCATTTTATGTTGATGTTTAATAAATTTCAGACAGAACTATGAAAAATTTTAATAGTTTGACGAAAATCTTGATTCAAGTTCATCAATTCGCCAAACTTAGCCACAAAATGGAAGATATAAAAATTCTGACACGTTTGATTACTTGAGATGATAAACTGAGTCTGTATATATACTCAAAATTTTATTTTTTGAAGAAGTTTTTTTTTTCTTTAGTTGTTTTGATGAACTCGTTGAAATCTATTGAGATGAAAACTACGTAGCTTGTGTTGTTTCGCTGTTTAATTGACTTTAAGTGATTGGTGGTAATTAGGCACCCTCGAACACGTCTGTGTCAACCTACGCGCTGTTTAAATTATTCATCGTACAATTTTACATAATAGACAAATTTCTTTCCACAACTTGTAGGAAATTTAAATTTAAACTCAATCGGTAAAAAAAAGTCTCGATACTATTTGACTAATCAGTCGATGTGACTACACTGGTGTTGGCTTTCTCTCTTTCTATTATTTTTCTTCTCTTTCTTGATAGAAAGAGAGAGAGAGAGACTTTCAAGACCTTATGTGCGCAGGTCTATACGAAGTCGTCGAGAAAATAAATTACTCCAAAGTCCCCTGCTGTTTTCGTCGTAGTCTAATGGCACAGCTTTTCCCATCACGTGCTTTCCCCTATTTATTTAACGTTTAAATAACTACTTGAGACAATTAGTACCATTCACAGCTCAATTAATATATGCTCTTATGTTGATACTCTTACTTGGGGATTTTTTAATCAAGATTTTGATGAATTTTTTCACGATCCTAATTTTTTTCCTTTCAACCTATCATACAAGATTACATCAACTGACGTCTCAGCCGAGTGTACATCTGACTATTTGATAAAGAATAATTGTATTAATAATGCTTGAAAATTTACCTCATCTTCATTAATTTAGGTTAATTTTTGCTCGACTAAATTAATAAAAATTGCGTGATGTGAAAAATGATTAATCGACAGAATTATTTCGTCCATTTCAAATTTTAGGATTATATCACTTCAGCAACGTCGTATAGGTAGGTAGGGACTAGAGACGAAAAATGAGAAAATTTATTTCAGTTAATACTCTCGTGGGTGTGAGCGTTAAATTTTTTTTATCTCTTTTCCTTCCCTGCCTTTCCTCATATATTTTTTTGCACTTTTCACGATTCTCGTACCCACCCACACCAAGATTGAACCAAAAGGGTTCCCTGCTTGTTACAAGACACGCGAAATCCAAGACCCTCGTGATGAGCATCTTCGCCACACTAATTTCTATATTTCATTCCCAAAGTGCGCGCGAAAAAAAGGGACTCGTCCTTTATCGTATAGCGTAAAAAGAAATGAAATTGGGACATTGCGTGTATCGAACGATCAATTTCGCATAAATATCATCGGATTTCGGTATCGCCTGGCTTTTTACACACGTGTAGGTTACTAAAATTACACGATTTTTCATAGCTTCATGTATTTCAATCACGCGAAAGTAGAGCGAAACAATTTACAACGTGTTATTTGAATAAATTCTACATACATGTATCGTGATTTGTTTTACCTGATATTTTATTATCTTACCGATTGTATTTTATCATCGTTGGCATGTATACGGTTTACGTATGTAACATAAACACAAATGATTGCTAATGGAATGGCACCACTTACTGTATCATCTATCGTTACATGTATATTCATATATACACCGCGATACGAGATTCTATTCGCTTTTTCCCACATTTCGCCTTGTCATGAATGCGAATTGATATTTTCTATACGCTTATTTTTGTTCTCTCTATTTCTTCGATAATTTATCTATACATAAAACTATGTAACACTTTTACTAATACATGAAATATGTTAGATTTTTATCGAGCGTCGTTTTCAACGACTTTTGTCACGGTAGAATAATTCCCGAGTTCTTCTCTTTTTTATTTCCCTGGTTCTCTGTCTCTCTCATACTCATATTCTTCTTTACCTTCAGGTCAACAAAAAGAATCCACGATTGCTTACGATTAGATTCAGGGAAACTTCTTCCCATCTGCTCTCGTCCATAGCCATAAGCCTGTCCGTTGGTCCGTGGAGTTCGATTTCTCCGTCTGTTTCCTTCTTTTTTTTTTCTCTCTCTCTCTCTTTCTTCTTCTCTTTCCCTATACTTTTTCCTTCTCATCTCTTCAGTCCCTTCCCTTTCCAGTGTTCATTTACCTTTTTTTTAGCCTTTTTCTTTTCCTTCGCCACCGCACCGACCGGTGGCGCATGGTGGGAATATTTTTTTCTTTTTTTTTTTTTGCTTTTATGCCGAATGCGATAGCACAGAGAGAGGGAGATGAACAGTGGGCAATTAAACGGTCGAAAAATGGAGGCATTAACAATGGTCTGGATTATAAGGGAGAAGCATTGTTCCGGTACGAAAAAAATAAAAATAATAAAGAAATTTTAACGTCTATATTTATCTATCGGGCGATTAATTTTAACGAACCCGTTCGAGTAAATAAACGTTTTTGACATCGTTTAGAAGAATTATGTTTTTTATATCGTAAATATTATATAACAATTTTATGAATATTTATATATTGGAGAATTTTTCAAAATTCAATTATTTTCAGTGTCAGTACGCGTTAATGATTTTTGGAGTGGAATATTATCAGCTTTCAGAAAATTTTCAATGTTCAGATTAATATACAGATATACCGAAAACCTTTGTTCTGTCGTCAAATTTAGCATCCCTCTGACCGGTACACAAAATCGATTTTTTCCGTTTTTTTTTTTCTCTCTTTTGTTCATCATTGTTAGTCGGTTCCAATTTCTAGTGTTCTCTATCGCTAGACGCTGGTGCATGAAACCGAGCGTCAGTTTTCAATGTATGTGACTGCAGCCATTCAGAAGTACGGTTCATTGGCTGGAGCTCAAAAGCCGATAGCGTACACCCAGCCTGTGAATTAATTAATACTTATTTACCTTGATCACAATTCTAATTGATATATTGTTTAACTGTTTGATTATTTTATGTATCAATTCACTCTTAATTAGTTCAACAGCAGGTGTTAAATACACACAATAAATGCAGTTGGTGGAGGATATTATAAATTCCAGTGAACTTGGTCGGTCGAGACAAATTAATCAATAACTTAGGTGGCTTTTATAGAAGAGAAAAAAAAATAGAATTGAACGTCTTGTTATTTATGATTTGTTTACCGCTGAACCAACGAACGATTAGATTCGTATAATCAAACCTCGATCAATCGTTGTATGCCTGTCAGAAAATAATTTGAATAATTTTAAACGGCCAGACGAATTGCACGTAGGTAGATTAAACATCGTGGTATGGGAATTGATTGAGAGGTACAAATAACAACAACAATTGATAAACGAAGCGTGAAAAATTGATTAGGCTGGGAAACGATTCATAGTTTCTGCTCATGACCTAATTTCGTATATACAAATTTTCATCAAACGTTATTTTTAATGACGATGTTTTTTTTTTTTTGATTCATTCACGTTTTCTCGATTATTTTCAGAGTTTGACAAATATCCTATATGTAAATTATTGCCGATGTTTTTTCAAGCTCTTTGAACGTTTATGTCCCGTGTGTTTGACACCTTGTCCGTCACAGGATTACGACCCCATTTTTCATCCGAAAGGAATCAAATTTCGTAGAAATATTGTCGATGGTATCGTGCATGGATTTTATCAATAATGTCTGAGAAATGGATTCAGAATTTTGATTATACTTGTTGAAAAAAATTAAATCAAATTATCCTTCGAAATAATCTTCAAAGCGCTGTATCATCGATAATAATGGACTCAGAAAATTCGTTAAGCTCTCGAAATAATCACCAAAACTAATAGTAAGCCGTTTCGAAACCATGGAATAATTGAATTAATTTTTCTGTCTCTGGCTTTACTTTGTAATTTTTTTATTTTTTTTGTCTAATTTGACAATCTACCGTGATTAATTAATCCGAATGATCGAGCAGTTCACGATTTTCACTTGTTGATTTTAATCACTTTGGAGTCGCTTTCGGATCCCCTTGGAATTGCAATTACCAAAATTACTCTAAATCGGAGTAGAATTCGTTTGAAATTTAATTCTGGAAATCGGGTTTCACCTTTAGGTTGAAAATGTTTGAATAACAGCTTTGAAAGAGGAGAACGAGAATCAAGATATCGCTTGGTGTAAACCAAAAAAAAATAAAAAATCGTCTTGCAAGAGACTAATAAAACCGAAAAAAAGGATTCACCTAACGCGTATTCCTAAACACTTACTTTCCCTCCGAAACTAGGTTACAGTCCTTTTTATTTCTTGATATTTCGTTTCATTGCGATCCTTAAATCTCCGTAGCCTATATAAAATAAGACACTCGGAATCACTGCAGTCAAACCTAACATCGCGGACTCTGATTTCATCAGCGACAAGGTAAATAAAATGTGGATATATGGGAGAAAAGATAAAGAGTAAGAAAAAATAATTAATTATACAAATGACAGGAAAACTCTTGAAATGAAAAATAAATGAGCCCTGAATCGATTTATTTCAAAGTTACTCATTCTAATTAATTGTCTCTCAGTTACATTTCGTTGATCAAAGAATGTATAATATATAATATACAGGGTGAATTATCAACGACTCAACAATGGTCTGAAAGTTCAGGTTGAAATCGAGAAACAAGGTTTCATACCTTTATTACAGGCGAAGAAAAAAATTCTCTCTCTGTGACTTGACTTAATTAACACACAAAGTTTCAAACTCGATATGGAAATATTTTTAACCCCATTTAATCGAGACGTCTTTGCCAGTGCAGTGGGGCTCGATCGTGACGACGCGGACGCTGGCAAAGGGCAGTCGGTGATTCATTAGATTGTAGCCTGCGTGCCCAAAGTCTCGCCTCGCGCATGCCAGCTGATCCTTCTACATGATTATTTCGGTCAGATCAACCGTGCTCAGGGTACCTCAGGGTTCGGTCGCTTCTTATACATTCGATAACCAACGGCGACGGGTTGTACCCCGAAAATTTTTCGAATTTCGTCTCCGATCATTTATCTTTGTAATCTTGTGGTATTTTTATAGACCTATGTGGCTCGGCGGTTCCCTCGCTCCCTTTTTTTTCACATTTAACGCCTCTCTCTCTCTCTCTCTCTGTCTTTTCACTGTAACATAGCAGACACGTATTTTCCGACAGCAAAAAAACCGGCACAGTAGAGGCGGGATGTCATTGTCAGTCGTGCACAGAAAAAATATGATTTTAATTTTCATTTTTCGTTCGTTTTGAAACTGTGAATCCACTCTCTAGTTTATAATTTAATGAAGTTCTTTATCTGTCTGTGCAGGTGTACGAGAGAGAGAAAAAAAATTTAAAAAAAAAACAGAAAAAAAATTGTTGAATTTTAAAATGCCGGAGAAAAGCTTCTATTTTCAATTTGAATAATTTACATATTAGATTAGATAGACCGCGGCGTTGAATGGAGGACTGTAGTGTCGTGACTATTTCAATAGAAAAAAAAAAGAATTCGACTAAGTTGCAATCGCAGAGAAGAAATACACGTAACGGGTCTTGATGCGTACGTATATATAGCTCTGCGCGCAAAGACCTCGGGACCATTTATATCTATTTTGAGAATGAGCGGACCCAGACTAGACGGTAGGGACAGACAGGTGGAGTTGTGAATGGGAAAGGCGACGAGGGGTTGAACCCGCGGGCTTTACGGTTTTTTTTTTTCAGATTAAGGGAAATTAAATGATGGCTATTACGGAACACGTGCCGTGTCGAAACGCGGATAGAAAATGAGAATAATCTACGACCCGCACTTTATACACGAGAACAAAAAAAAAAGAAGGAAACTTATAACAAATTGCAGGTATTTTCTCACAATCGGGGGTCAAGGGTGCAGCTGTAATTCGGAATAAGCGCGGGTTCACCTTTTTAATGTGGTAATAAAAATTCGTTGGGATTATTTTTGGGTGTCTAGAATCTTTGTTTGTTCGTTTTTTTATTTATTCACTGTGTATATACGCAGACAATGCAGTAGCGAGGTTCTTGTTTTAACAAACGTACCATCCCCCAGGTATAGTCGATGTCATCTGCAGACTCTGGGTGGTTCTTCTTATGTATATACATCCCACAGAATTTGTTAACTCGTTCATTTTAAATTCATGAGTAAACTACAGACGAAAATTCACCATGCATATGTGACGATCTTGAGGTCTGTATCGTGTATACTATCGAGATAAGAAAACGGATAAACCTCGCTGTGACGTTCACGTCCCAATTATTCAAGAAGCCGATATCAATTTTGCGACCTTGAATAATTCAGAGTACAATTATTATGATTATATGGTTGACATTATAAATTCATAAGGTATCACAAGAGAGAACGAATTTTGGATGTGTCACAATCTGAACAAGTCTCAGGTTCTCTCGGGTATTCTCAGAAAATTCTGCGACAATATAACTCATTTCTTTTTTTTTTTTTTCAATTTCATTCATCAAATAAATGTCATTGAAGCTGAGTAAATTTGGAATGAAAGTGTAATAAATATTTTTCGGATTGATTGATTGTTTTTGAAAAAGGATCTAAATTCTTGAATATCGTATTATACTGAAAGAGAGTGAAAAAAGAACGTCGATCTTTCGTAAAATGATGAAATATCGATGAAAAAATAAAAAATTAAAACCTTTATCCTAAAATATAGCGTGGCGTGTGTTTCAATTATCTCACAACGGAGCTTATATCCGGTTTCCTCTGACAAAATCCATCACATCCTGTAACGCCACGAGCGATGTGTGTGAGGTAAAAATGTAATAAGAATCATCTCTACTGACATGACGTCTCGCAAAAATCTGTTACGTCATACCGAGAGGAGAGTAGCCGGAGATCCTTTTCCGGTCTTCATATTTTTCTTATAGATGCGGTTGTAGACTTGTGTGAAAGATAATCTGTTGTGTCTTGGCGTCTGCAGGCAAGCTCTCCTAGATTCTAGATTCTAGATGCTCACGCGTTGCGAGTAGATGGCAAAATTGGCTCAGTTCCAGGAAAAAAAAAAAAAAAAAAAAAAAACAACCGAAGAGGGCTAGGGCCGCGACTATACCGACTCATGGATGCTGAGACGGGTGGGGTATGATAAAATGATCCACCCATTCTAGAAATAGAGTCTGCGGTTGAAATACTCAGACTACTTGGCCATTCAGTTTCTGATCGCAAATTTAGACCGTGTGTCTCTTTTCTTCCTTTCTCGAAACAACCCGATTCCAATTGATGTGTTTCTTTTTTTTTTACTTTTTTTTACCCCCTCTCCCATACATACATACGTAAGCGCGTACTTGTTTCTCAACTATAGTCGTCTTACATATCCCATATACACAGAGGTGAGAACGAAGATAATAGCAGCGTCTGGGATGCTATTCCCTGTACGACGAAAAACTTTTGCATCAACTTCATTCTTCTTCTTTTTTTCTTTGGCCCTGTTCTTTTTTTTGGGTCTATTTTAATTTTGTGTAATTAACAAACGTAGTAGCCCTTTTCTTCTCCAGAATAGAATATAAGAGTTTAAAAAAAAAGAAAAAAAGGAGTAAAACAACGAAGGGAAGGGTTATATATATACGTCGAACAGTGGGAGGACAAGGACGACTTGTGACCCACCAACATGGGTAAGGGGGTTTCGTGAAAAAATATCGTCTCACAAGACTCTAGGAAAGTTTTCTTTCAATTTATACGGCGCCTTGTGTGTATATATACAACCCTCTCCATCGTCGGGTCCAGGAAATAACTCTATCGTAGCCATTTTGCGGTTTTCTATCTCATCTTCTTTCTCGTCTTTGCTAAAAAATCTTTGAGAAAAAAAAAAAAAATAAAGATGAGATAAAAAAAGGAATGAAGTTCTCATCCACTCTACGCTTGCCATCACGCACCTGTATGCGAGTACCTCGGAAGGGGCCAACTCAAGTCTTGAGAGACTCCTGGCGCCTAGAGGTCCCCGCACGAGTTGTATAACATTGGGCCTTCGGGCGGTCTCTTCGGTTATGCGAGAGGGAGAAAAGAGAGACGAAAGATCCGGGCTCCGGGCGACGTGGCTTCTCTCGAGAGATCACAAAGAGAAATTGTGAAGTATAACAAGAAGAAAAATGAAAAGGGTACACCGCGCCCGGGACGAAGAAAAGAAGTGAGATGGAAAATCACCTCGAGATACAAGGGGTTGGAAAGAGACGGACGAAGATAAAGGGAACGACGAAGAAAGGGGTGCCGAGGCGAGGGTAAAGAGAAGCACCGCAACTAAGGCTCGAGGCCTTCCTCTTATAGAGCGGCCCCCTGGTCGATGTGTTGCTGCTGCTGCTGCTCCTGCTGGTTCCCCCCGGCCTCTAGCCCCTAGTCGGTGTAGGTTGAAGTGGAAAGTGGGAAGTGGGAAGTGGTCGAAGGTTGAGAGCCCCACTGGTGGATCCAACAAACCGGTAACCCGTTGAAAAGAGAGCCCAAGTTTCCTAGGTTTTCCTAGGGGCCGTCTACCCCACTCTCTCCTCCACTCGCTACCTCTCGTCTGCTAATCGGAATTATTAAATTATATTTAATTGGATTCCTCAACGCTGCACACCGTCACGTGCAGCCACTCCGCGTTACGACATTGGTTACCATTTCTTATTTATTCGTCCTTAAAGTAATTCGCGAACGTTTAAGAAGCGCAAATTATTTTTTTGTCGTGGATAAAAATTATTATTATTATCAAGGGGATGTGTGATTATGAACTTTGGGTAGGAATGGAGAGGTAAATCGAGCCAGGATCAGAAACTGGACCCTCAACCTCTCAGCCTCTCCCTTTTCGATTCATTTTTGGCACTATATCCCCGAAATTCTCCTTCTTTTACTCCGTTCTAATAAAAAAAAAAAAACCGAGAATAACTGATGGGAGTAAAAGAACCGGTGAAAATTTCATCGGGTTCTAAGGTCGTATTATAGATACGCGAAAAGTGCTCGGCTGCGAAAGCAGCAAGCGATGTTCCATTAATTTCAAGATTCCCGAGGTCGATAGCGCAGGGAAACCCCATTCCGCCTTAGAACCGTATGCCGCACCGCTCTTCGTATCCCTATCCCTGTCCTATGGTATCCTCTACGAGCTCTGCCTCTACCTCTACCTACCGGCGTATAACCGAGCGATTAATACGCCAGGCGTATCCTTGAAAAAGGATACCTACGCACATACCTCCGCAAAGATATAGGCGATAGATATTCGTCAGTGAAACCAGAGAAGACCGTCTATCCTTCGACGGGGGTACCGTGAAACACGACGTTTCGGTATTCCTCCGGATGACTCGATATTTCAAAAACAAAGGAAAAAAGAAAATGAAGGAGAGAAGACGCTAAAAAGGGATGAAGAAGAAGAAGAAAAAAAAACATATCCTGGGTCTGTTTCAGACCTCGTCGTCTATACCTGTGGGGGCAGCCCACTCTGTGTTAAGGTAGGCGTGCGCGAAGAGGACACGAGGACCCGAAAACACATCCTCGCAATAAGTTATCGCGGCATTCGTTCCTAGTGACAGGATGAACGATGAGGCTGGTGCCTCTGCGAGCATTTATTTATTTTTTCATCCCGTCTCTTCTCCTTTATACTTTACTTCCTTCGTTCTTATTTTCTATACCTGAACTGTTGCTTCTAGATAAAGTCAAGACGTATATATATACACACACACATATATTCTGCTTTTATTTATCTCATCGCTTCCATCCTCCTCTTTCGTTAGGTGTTAGCATCGCCCGGTGTCCTTCCGTTAAAGATTTCACATCACGTCTATAGACCGAATACGAGAGATAAGAAGAAGAAAGAAAGAAAAAAAAAAGAAAGAATTCTACCAAAATTGACCGTTGACCCAAAAAACTAGTTCGCCCCCTTCGCCGAGTTCTCGCGCATGCTTGTAGTTGTTACACATATATATATACATTATATAGACTTAATTTTGCTTTTGCTTTAATCTCTATAACCATCTTTACATCACTGAGACGAACTACTTTGTGATTATGACTATATAGGAATATGTTTACGTAGAAACTTGGTAAACGGCAACGGGACTTGCGACATGCGTTGCACGACGTATATACGTATACCCTTCTTTTTCTGAATTACAAGAGAGGTCATGACAATGGCCGTGGATATGATCGTACGTTGACCAGTTGTACTGGTTTAAGTGGAACGCTTAAAATGGTTGGAGACACAATTGTGAAGGGTATAATACACTGTTTCACCCCAGATAACCTGAACACTTGTTCTTTTAATTGATAATCATTGTTCGAGATAATACGATAAATATATCCTATTAGGGTGCTTTTTTTTTCTCGACTATTTTTTTTTATCGGTCCCATCGTGAAATTTTGTTGGAAATACAAGAAAACACAAATTCTGAAAGTTTGAGCCCTTAATATTAATATTAAGTCCTAGACGAAGGCGTGTAAAGATTTCCCATTGAAAATACACGGAAACTCTGATTT